>VUQK01039956.1:0-10470 GCA_015106715.1 Bujurquina vittata
TATATATATATGTGTATATGTATGTATATATATATATATGTGTATATGTATGTATATATATATATATGTGTATATGTATGTATATATATATATATGTGTATATGTATGTATATATATATATATGTTGTATATGTATGTATATGTATGTGTATATATATATATATATACACACACACACACACACTCTCACAAGCCACTTTAATAGGTACACTTTGGTCCATGTTGACATGACAGCGTCACACAGTTGCTGCAGAGTTGTCTGCTTCATGTCCGTGACGTGAATCTTTAGTTCCACCGCATCCCAAAGGGGCTCTATTGGATTGAGATCTGGTGACTGTTGATCATGTTTTACCCTTCATTTTGACTATAATGTACAAAATAAGTACGGTAATACTTGAAACTAACTAATGGAGACTATAAATTCAGCAAGAGAAACAACAAAGGGCCAATATTCCCATGAACCTGTAGACAGTCTGTCTGACAGTCTATCTGAGGACTCACTCCCTGTTGGCAATTAGAAAGAATTCAGGTTCTGTGTGGCTTCACTTTAAATACAGTCTCATTACTACCCAGGGCTGCAGTTTTTGTTGCATTGTCAGCTCCCTTGGAAAGATGACATTTGGGGAAACCAGCTGGGTCAGGCAGTATTTTCATCTAGATGATTAAAGTTTTTATGTTGACTGTGTCAGAATAAACTCACATAACTTGACTCAATATTGCACAACCACGGTTGTTAGTAACAGCAATGCTTCCATTACTGAGGCTACGAGAGTCTTATTGCTTCTAGAGAAGCTGACTAGTCTCAGTTTTAACCTTAACATTTTATCAGTCATTGCTTTAGGACCAACATTGCTGCAGCAGACACTAACACGTAAGTGACCTGGACTTTTCCTTTTAGCCACAACTTTCTGAACTTGTTTCTTGAAGACGTTTCACTTCTCATCCAAGAGATTTCTTCAGTTTGAGAACTGTAGTCACAGTGGCTTGAATCATATCTATCTGACAGACTCTAATTTGCTCATGTAAATGGTGAGTCTTCTTCACACACAGCAGTTAGTGACAGATTTCCACAGTTTTCTGTGCTGGGACCAAAACTATTTACATAATACATGCTTCCCTTAGGTAATGATGATAGAAAGCATATCATACATTTTTATTGCTATGCAGATGATACCCAGCTTTATCTATCCATGAAGCCAGATGACACACACACACAAATTAGTTAAACTGCAGGAATGTCTTGAAGACATAAAGGTCTGATAATTTCCTCCTTCTAAATTAAGATAAAACTGATGTTATTGTACTGGGTCCTAAAAAAACATGGTGTCTAACATGGTGCACACTCTGGATGGCATTACCTTGGCCTCCAGTAACACTGAGTCATTTTTGACCAGGATATGTCCTTCAATGTACACATTAAACAAATATGTAGGACTGCTTTTTTGCACGAGACGGGTACATTCATCCTACCCAAAATTTACACAGTATTTATGGATCTGTCAGGTTTCCGATATGTGTCCCCCCCCCAATAGTAAACTCATTCCTACGCCCTTGCATACAAGGTCTTGAATAATCAGGCCCCACCTTATCTTAAAGACCTCATAGTACCGTATCACCCCAATAGAGCACTTCTTTTAAATTGATTATAAGTTTATGACACTGCATCAGTTGTTGGAAGATGTAATTACACAGTAATCTATATATAATTATGAGCAGAATTTTTTTTTCTATTAAATAACTTAAAAAAAGATCACTGACTGTACCTTTAAGATTTGGCTTAAAGCTTTACTTTTTACTGTTACAGCTGAATCAGGTGACCCTGAACTCTCCCTTAGTTATGCTACTACAGTCTTAGGCTGCTGGGAACCTTACATCATGCACTGAGTATTGCTTCTTCACTCACCTCTTTTTACGCTCTGTGTGTTTTTACACCACTACTGTATTTAATCATTAGCTGGTACTAATCTCTGGCCCTCTTCCACAGTGTGTGACAGTTTGTCCTGTCTCCCTCCCCCTAACCCCCCAGCCAGTCATGGCAGATGACTGCCCCTCCCTGAGCCTGGTTCTGCTTGAAGTTTCTTCCTGTCAAAAGGAGGTTTTTCCTTCCCACTGTCACCAAGTGATTGCTCATAGGGGCTTGCTTGATTGCTCGGTTTTCAAGTTGCTCAGTATCTTTGGAGAAATTTGTATGTTTGTGTTTCCAAACCCGTTTGACTTGGTACTACATTCGGTATTGCCGTCATAACAGATGGAAATGTAGGTAATAAAAATATGCATGTTTTTTATATGTTGGATGTCCTCACGGGGATCCACATTTGAGAGTTTTCTTTCGGTTTTTGCTATAGTAGAGTCTGTGCTTGTAAAGGTTTTGTTGATGTGTGGGCTCAAACTGGCAGAGGCAGGGTTATAAAGGTGTTTTTGGTCGATTGTTAAGGCCTTTGCCTTAATCCCTTAAGCCCTTGGCTATTTTCTGAAATTTCCACCTGGAAAAAAACCCCTCTCCAAATTCAGTCAGTAACAGCTCCACAGCTGTGAGGCCAAAATGAACAACCCTGGGCTCTATCGATCAGTGGCGCTTGAGAGAATTTAGAAATTCAGTAAGTCTCTTTGTCTCTGTCGCCAGATCAGAATGTGATTTGAAAAATACAGTTTACCAAACAAACACTGGACACTGTTGGGAGACTCAAGTGAGGTTTTGACATGTAGCACACAGCAAAATAACCCGAAGAGAGCCAGTTTGCACTGCATCACAGATTTTGCCATTCTTCAGAGACGTGAAAACCTGCAGGGTAAGAATTCTGAATCCACCTGGTTTGCAACAGCTTGCAGCCATTAGCAACTGCATTTTACTTCAGCTGGCATCTTCAACTACTCCAGAGGTGAAAGCCATCTTTTCTGGATTTCTGTCTGTAGTAATGTAACTGTAAACCCAGCCAATATCCAAAGCTTAAAATGGAACACCTACTGAAGGAACGACTAACAGTGTCACGTACACAGTGTAACATTTGGGTGGAATCCTGTATATATTGTTGATCTTTGATGCCAAGGTGTACTAATACTGGGAACAGTTGCTTGTATTGTACTGGAGAACACCCCCCCCCCACGCACACACACAGTCCTGTCACACTGTGCTGAACAACCTGGACCTCACTACACATCCATTTGTCTCAGTAGCTCGGCTCCTCTCTGTCATGCTTGCTTTCTCTTGAAAAGCCCATCAGCAGAACACAAGCTTCGTGATTTTATGCCCTTTGTGGCTTATTTCAACGAGCAGCCACACTTTTTTTTCTCTCATATGTGTTATAGATATGCTGTTTACTTAGCTATTTAATGGGGGATTGCAGAGCTCGGCACTGATAGCGATCACACTAAATACATACTGTGCCAGAGTTCAAAATGAACCTGGTCCCACCTCTTCAAACAGACTAGGGGCTCTTAACTGTGAGCAGGCAGGCACTGGAGTTGGTCTTGTCAAATTGATCCATTCTCCTCAAGACAATTTGAAATATGATGACAAAAGAAAGAAAGGATAAGAGGAAATATTGGTATTGAATTATGATGTGCATTGACATGACTTCTGTGGAGGTGCACATCAGGCCACAGTGTAGTGTAAATCCGAGTTAACTCAAATTTTTTTTAGCTAATCCTGAGTTATGCACAGTCATAGGACTCTATGCAATCCAGTTAAAAACAAATTAGACCCTTACTGCTTCCATAGGAATTAATGCACTTGATTAACTGATCATCTGCAAGTGTGAGAACCTCTATAAAAGCAGATGTTTTGGCAGTTTTCTGGTCTGGAGCATTCAGGTGTGATTTTCAAGGAGTGGACGTCCCAGCAAATTTACCCCAATGTCAGAGAGACTGCAAAAAGAGCGACATCTCAGACTCTACATGCCTCAGCCAGCATGTTAAATATTAAAGTTCATGACAGCACAATTAGAAAAAACTGAACAAGTGTGGCTTGTTTGGAAGGGGAAGCCTCTTCTTTCTAAAAAGAATATATCAGCACAGCTCAGGATTGCAAAGTTGCATCTGGATGAACCACAAGACTTCTGGAACAATGTTCGTTGGACAGATGAGAACAAAGTGGAAATATCTGGTCATAATGCACAGAGCCAAACACAGCCTGGACCCGGGTACCTTGCAGTCATTGATTCGACCATCAACTCCTCTATATGCTAAAGTATTCTAGAGTTAAACATGAGGCCATCTGTCCAACAGCTGAAGCTTGGGTGCAACAGGACAATGATCCCAAGGACAGCAGCAAATCTACAACAGAATGGCTGAAAAAGAAAAGAAAATGCTGCAGTGATCCAGTCAAAGGCCAGAACCTGGCTGAAATACTGTGGCGGATCCTTAAGAGAGCTGTGCATAAATGAATGCTTGCAAACCTCAATAAACTGAAGCAATTTTGTGAAGAAGAGTGAGGCCAAATCTCCTCCACAAAGATGTGAGAGACTGATAAAGTCATGCAGAAAACAGTTACTTCAACTTATTGCTGTTAAGGTGGTTCCACATGAATCATGGGGTGTACTTAGTTTTTCTGCAGTCATGTGAAAATACTGACTACAAGCTATTCCTGATTTCCATGCTGCTTCTGCTAACATGCTAATTTTGCTGAGATGATGCTCAGAATAATGAAAAAGTTTACTAAGACTGAGCTTTGCCAAATTAGTATAATATTGTGTTATAGTATTTGTAGTTATGTAGTTTTATTATTTTTTATGTAAGCACCAAGTACCGCAGCACCTCTCAAACATATGGCAATAAAAAACTTTCTGATTCTGAATTATCTTTATTAATTTGCCTTTATTTGAAAGGCACTCTAATTCCCAACAATTTTAGTCCAGTTTGGCCATTTAAGAGACCACATACAACGTTTCAAATGGAATACTGATTGAATATTTAAACAGTCCAACATGACTATGCATATTACTGAACTGGTGGTCTTTGATGCCCACCCAGGAAACTTCTTCAGAGGCAGTTTTTCGAGTTTGAGGTCAGATACTTTAAACTCCCAGAAAGTGTTTGTTTGAAGCTGCAAATTTAAACATGTTTTCCATTTTGTGCTTGTCTGAAGATTGGTGCTAATTAGAGACCAAACGGCTATTGCAAACGAAGATTGTCAGGATTCTTAACAAGTGAAAAGAAACATGAGCTTTCAGCTCACCTCTCCAGCTCTGCAGAGGGGAGCAGGGCTGCTGGAAAACATGCAGTTTGATGTACGAACAAGGCTTCACGCTGTCTTCCCTTTAAGTTTCTCTCTCTCAACCTCAGAAGAAAGACCATTTAGTCGGCATGTGACAGCTTCCTATTACAGTCCCCTGCAGTGTCGCTGCTGGAAACATCCAAGCGCTCGTCCACAGCCGTCCTCCCGCCCAATGCGAGGTTAAACTAAAAGCACCGCTTGCATCATTTCTTTCTCATCTTTTCTCTCTCTTGTCAAAGTCTATGGCTGCAGGTTCAAATTTCATCATCGGAGGCTGAAGTGAGAAATGATGTAAGCTGGTGGCTTCTTGAAAAGTTTTGGTTGTCTTGGAATCCTTAAGCAAACTTTCAATGTAAGAGCAGAACATGTAAAGGAGCTCATATTTTCCACTGTAGCTTCAGCTCGGTGGATAATCACGGTTCTGTCTAGACAACAGGAGTGTCATATAACTGTAAAAGTAAAAAAATCAATGTAGATTGATGGACGTGGAGATAAATGTTGACAAGTCTGCTGTATTCTTATGTCTCACTTCCATTGAAAATAGTGAATTCCTTCAAATTTTTTCTAAATGCAGTGCAGACAGTGGGACAAATGGAGATTGGTCATCCTGTGGTATCATTTTACAGACTGATTCATGTTGCGTGCTGCTGGACTTTATATGTTTCTTTTTTAGTCAGTAATGTTATTCTGAAAAGGAGGCATTCAAATAAAATCAGCGCTAAACCCACTAGATACAAATTATTCAAGACAGCTAGGAACACTGAGTCACACTAATTAGTTCTTCTATATATTCCTCTTCATTTCCAAATATTGTGCAAGATTTGTACCACTGCTTTGCTTGGAATGTCAGTGTTTGTCTTGTGTGTGCCATCCTGGTGAAAAGCCACACAATCTTCTTTAGGGGTCGCCACAGCAGATCATCTGCTGCCATCTCACCCTATCCCAGCATCCTCCTCTGTCACACAAACCCTCTGCAGGTCCTCCTTCACTCCATGAAGCTCCTCTGTGGTCCTCCTTTTTTCCTCCTGCCTTGCAGCTCCATCTTCAACATCCCTAGTTCAATATATCCACTATCCCTCCTCTGCACATGTCCAAACCATCTCTAGCTAAGTCGTCCTTCTGATATACTCATTTCTAATCTTGTCCATCATCGTCACTCAGCATCTTCAGCTCTGCCTCCTCCAGCTCGGCCTTCTGTCTTTTTGTCATTGCCTCCGTCTGCAAATCATACATCACAGCAGGTCTCACAGACATAATTGCAAAAAATAAAAAAAAAAGAGTCACAGAATCAGTGAATGTGCAAATGATTTTCATTTCCAAATCTGCACTACAGGATGTACTGTAAGAGGGGGTCACACGTCGCACTCGTGCTAGTTAGTCACAGCACAGCTATGAAAAGGACGAAGCTTTGGTGGGTTTGGTCGAGTTGCAGGTGAGGAATTTTTCAGAACAGCTTCAGCACCATGAGTTCTCGATGTTTATTTATTTATTTTTTACAAATTTCACTCCGGCCCTGTGGAGAAGACAAGTAGACTTATTGTATTTCTAAGTTCTCCCAGGTGTCTCAGATCTGTAGCGCTCGAGGCTGTTCATTACGGCCTCACAGTTGTGGAGCTCTTACTGACTGAGGTTATATCCTTTTTTTTCCTGGTTAAAATAAAAAAAAGTGGGAAATGCTCAGGGAGCTAAACTTTACTTTCAAAAGAAGAATCTGAAAACTTGCTGCTAGTATCACACTCAAAGTTTTGAAAATAAAGAGCTCTCATTGATGCTCTAAATCAAAAATCTGGATCCAGCGGCTCAGTTCATGGATGCTGTGGTGTGAGTATTCAGCCTTGAGGTACACAGTCTCTCAGTCGCTGGCTGCTCTTGTTTGATCTTTTTAAGATGGTGATTTGAGCACGCTGTCAAACATGTCCCAGACCTCCCATAGGTGTTAAACTGCGTTGAGATGTGGTCACTGTGAAGGCCATAGCAGTGAGTCCCCTCTGCCCTCTGTCACCCAAAAAGATTCAAATAAAGGGAATCAATCAAATGAACTTTATTTGCCACTGGACCAAAATCAGATCAGAAACGTGCCCCACACAGTACGACAAAGCCATCAGATTCCTTTAATGCAGGGGTAAAGAATCTCTTTTTTCCTTCAATTTGTCTGTGCATAATTTATTCACAGTGAAGGTGCACAGATTAAACATTCAAGACGAGCACCAAAGTTTGGGACAGTTGCGTTCATATTTTGTCAGACAAGAACGCAATTTTTGTAGTTTTGCTTCTCAACACAACCACAGCAGATCTTAAACCCATCAAGATGTGAATGAAGTGCAGAATTGTGGCTTAATTAAAGGGGTTTAATGACATTTTTTCATTATCTGTTTTAAAATATAAGGACTGTTTTTAATACTTGAATGAAGATTCTTTGCAGTCAGTGTTTGCCTGAAGTGTTGAACCCATTCAGATTCCCACCTTCACTTGCCGCTCGTTTGTGGGTCTGTGCGCCTTCAGTTCTGTCTTTAATGGCTGAAAAGCTGCTTTCTTTGCATTGAGAAACACTTGGTTTGTTTTTGCAGTTTGCTTTGGGTCGTTATCCGTTTGTCTGATCAGTTTTGCAGCATTTGGCTGAGTCTGAGCAGAGAGTACAGGCCTGTACACTACAATTCATCCCGTTAGCAGTCGCTTTATCAATAAATACTAGTGACCCGGTTCCACCGGCAGGATACAACTCCGCCTCCGCCATGTTTGACAAATAATGTGGTTTGCTTCAGATCCGTGAGCTGTTCTCATGATCCGTTTCTCCTCCCATCATTCTGGTACCAGATCATTGCGGTTTCATCTGTCCAAAGAAGCTGTTTCCAGACCTGTGCCGGCTCTTTAAGATGTTTTCTGGAAAAGTCTAATCTGACCTTCCTGTTCTTGAGCGTAACCTATAGTTTGCACCTTGTAAACCCTGCACTTCAATCACATGGAGACAAAACTACAAAAATTGTTTGTCCAACAAATTATCTGCTTGATTGCAATAAGTGAAGAATTGTTTTTTTTGTATTGGATGTGAAACAGAAAGGCTTGTGAGGAGCTCCAGGAGAAACCACTAATTGGTCCATAGCCCCTTCAACTCACAATGAGCAGCCGGATGGTGCCAGATCTCACAAGACACCTTCACATTTCTTATAGAGCCCATTTCTTTGTAGTTCAGAGCTGTTTTGAAGGAGCACGAAGGACCGAGAATTTGAACCAGAACTGATATTTGTGTCAGCTTCGTAAAAAGTGGAAGAAGTTGTACATAAACTCAAATTCTAACTCAGCCCAACACCTCTGGCATGAAGTGGAAACCAGACCACATCACACAACATTACTTTTGGCTGAAGGAGAGCAAATCCCACAGTGCACGCAGAGGCTGTTAGGGTTACAGCGTTGGAGTGACTCGCACGTGGAGGCAGTTTCTGATGATTAGTTTGTGTTTCTGACTTTCTGCCTTTGCAGGAGTTTGTGGATGTCAGCCCTCCGCAGAGAAACTGGAAGGGCATTGCCATCTCTTTGCTGGTGATCGTGGTGGTCTGCTCGCTCATCACCATGTCTGTAGTGGTCCTCACACCCGGTATGTCAGCCTGTGGAGCGAGAGGAGCACAGACGACACTTCTTCATTAGTTATTTTAGATGCATCCAGTTTGAGAAGTAGAAATATTTTTACACCTTTTTGTAATAATGATTTTTAAGAATTAAAATCTCTTCTGTTATTTAGCAATAAATCTGTGACAGTAACCCGGATTTCACTGATTCATTGTTTTCCAGCTGAGCTCCCCGGCAGCAGCAAGTCCAGGCTGACTGTGGCAGATCTCTACAAACCCGAGTTCAGCACTCACAACCCAGAGGCCAAGTGGGTTAGCGGTGAGTACAACCTGTTCACCTCACCTTTCATGCACACAGGTTAACAAACCTGCGTGCTGCTCCAGGGAGTGGCAGCATTTAAGTCTTCTTTAACAGCAATAGAAGAAAAAGTGAAACTCACATTACAGAAACTGCACATAAAAGATGGACTTGCTCACTGTGCTGTCACTCATTTGGCACTTCGGCCATTGGAAAAATAAAAAGAACCGACTTCTTGGGATGTGTTGAGACCAACATGTGAAGTCTCACCTTGTGAACTGTTTTTGGAACAGTCTGGAAGCTCCAAATATTCTCCTTTCACTACATCTCCTTTTGTGTGTCTTTTGCCATGTCCCTCTCACCTCACCCCCAAACCCTTGCAGCAGATGGCTGCCCCTCTCTGAGCCTGGTTCTGCTGGCGGTTTCTTCCTGTTAAAAGGGAGTTTTTCCTTCCTACTGTCACCAAGTGCTGCTCATAGGGGGTCGTCTGATTGTTGGGGTTTTCTCTATATTACTGTAGAGTCTTTATCTTACAATATAAAGCACCTCGAGGCGACTGTTGTTGTGATTTGGTGCTATATAAATAAAGCTAAATTGAACTGAATATAATTCATGGCACTTTTGACCACTGACTTCCACTGCGCTCATTAGCAGCTATGGTGCTTTTTATTCACTCAATGCTGTTTTTCCATATATTAGCTGTGGAACTCTCTCAAAACATTTTAATTAGTTTTTCATGGAATAAAGATGCCATCCACCCACATAATGGGATAATGGAGCCACTGATCCTAGTTGCAATGCCAATAACCTTTTGTCTTTATTATTGGAAAAAAATATATGTGCCAATTATAACAGAATAATTTTAGCATCTGTGGCTTTTATTTGACTTTGATGCAGAGGAGTGCCATAATAGGAAACCACATTTTAACTGTGAACCAAGATCACGAGGTAAAGCCTCTGCAGAGGGAGGTGACGATGAAGCTCAGGAAGCCAGGGAGGAGGCGAGGACGATGTGTGAGGAACGCGACATGTGATGTAACACGGGAGAATAAAACAGTGCGACTGTGTGCAAACAGCACAGAGGTGAAATTTTGGGGATACGTTCTTTAAGTTTATGAATAGCTGCTCATAGCTGCATCTAGTTTGTTAGTTAATTTGGGCACAGTTTCTGTCACTGAGAGGCCATTTTTAGAGGGAAACTTTTAAAGCTGGCTGCCTTGAATATTTGAAGAGGAATAATTTTAGTGAAGCCATCATAAATTAACTTGTATTTTAGTATAATTTAAAGAAAAAAAATTAAAAGTTGGAAAAAAGTTCATGCAAAAAAAAAGTTATAAACATTAAGTATTGTTTTCCCCTATTTCATCCTCATTTATTTCCTAATTATTGATGATATT
>VUQK01039956.1:15551-27582 GCA_015106715.1 Bujurquina vittata
CAAATTTGGAAAGAAGGGCTTCTAAAAACAGGGCAGCATCAAGTTATCCAGTATAGTACAGAACCCTTTCGTGGGGGCAGGAGCCTAAGCAGAGAAGCCCAGACTTCCCTCTCCCAAGCCACCTCCACCAGCTCATTGGGAGGGACCCCAAGGTGTTCCCAGGCCAGCCGAGAGGTATAATCTCTCCAGCGTGTCCTGGGTCTACCGCGGGGCCTCCTCCCAGTAGGACATGCCATAAGGTGGCGATTCCTCCGTGAATCGCCACCTTATTGTGGTGGAGGGGTTTGTGTGGCCCAGCGATCCCAGGTGCTATGTTGTCCGAGGGTTTGTCCCCCTGGTAGGGTCTCCCATGTCACATTGGTCCTGGGTGAAGGTCCAGACAATGAAGTTCAGAGGACCCCTGTGGACATAAGAACGAGGTAACAGTTAACCCTGCCCGCGATAGGGTCACCGGGGCCCCCACCCTGGAGCCAGGCCTGGGGAGGGAGCTCGAGGGAGAGCGTCCGGTGGCCGGGCATTAGTCCGTGGTGCCCAGCAGGGGTCAGGTGCAGTGTGTGTCGGGCGGTGGTCAAGGGCAGAGGCCCTAGCAGACCAATCCCTGGCTATCGAGACTGGCAGGCACAAAAAATGCCACACAAATAATAGTGATGTCTTTGTAGCAAGAATACTTGCTATTAAGCCTATGTGAGGCTTAATTGTTGAACGCCACAGCTTGCTTGTCAGAGGAAAAGTGGTAAAATGACAGCTGTGTTTGTGTGTGTGTGTGTGTGTGTAATTTTATTTAAATTGGATAAAACAAAGAGGAACTCATCATTTTGGCACATTGAACACACAAGAGCAACAGACGGCTTGGACCCCAAACTGAAATTGACATCATCACTTAACAAGTGAATTGAAACCAGTGATGATTACAAGTGCTGAGAAACACTGATGAACAATGCAACGCACACCCAGCTTTATTATCGTTAATTCACAAAATCAACTTCCTTTTTTTATTCAGTAAGACTTGAAACTAACAACTGAGCCCATAAAGACATCAGGAAAATGATGAAGTTAGAAGTAGTGTCGTAGGTTTCTGTCCAATCTATATTCTTTTTGCAAACCTGCCAGGTATTAGAATGACTGCAGATTGAAGGCACTTTGCATTGGCTTCACTTAACAGATTTGGAAGCTACGTCCATCTCTTAGTGTACAATTAATGGAGACAGAACATCTTCTGCACTACTTACTGGACATGTAGCTGCACACATCTGTTTTCCAGCTCCTTGTATCCATCCGTCTGAGTCTGAGCCAAAGCAGAGATACTCTCCTTCTCTCCAGCTATCTCCTCTAGCTCTTCCAGGTGGACACTGAGGTGTTCCCAAGCCAGCTGAAAGATATAGTCTCTCGAGGAATGTCCTACCAGGGGGAGTCCCGGGGTAGAACATCCCTGAAACACCTCACCGGGGAGGCATCGATCTTATTGTTGATGTGGAGGAGTAGCTGCTGTACTCTGAGCCGCTACCGAATGGTCGAGCTCTTGACCCTGACTCTATTGAAGAACCCAGACACCCTTCTGCCAGTTGTATCCGGCATCTCTTTCTTTTAGTCACTACCCAGAGCTCATAGATAAGGGTGGGATCATCAGCCCAGAGAGGGCACGTCACCCTTTTCCAGCTTGTTGTATAATTTCTATAGTTTGAATTATTGAATCACTGTTTTGGCTGCTGTAACATAATATTTTCTCAACTTCTGGAGCAGATGAAATATTTCAATTTCTTTAGATTTTAGACTTACATCAGTGCACAGTATATGTATGCAACATTAGGGTTTAGGTGTGGTTGCCTGAAAGGTTTTGGGAGCAGCGGTTTGAGCTTAAAAACATTTGTTTGCGTGCACCCTTCCTCAGTGTTTGCTCTGGGCGTGCGTGCTCTAAGCAATCAGGAAGAAGATTTGAACGCGTTTGTTTTGCTCTGGTTTCCTGATGAGGCTGAGATTACATATTATTTTAATGATATTCAGAACTTGTTTGGCAATAACCGAAGTCAAGTAGCAGCAATCTCACAGCTTGATTTTTTTTTGTGTTATTATTATTATTATTATTATTATTATTATTATTATTATTATTATTGTTGAAGTGTTTGCTTTGTTTCACTCAATTTATCAACTGTGTCTTGAACTACTTTTATTAGTGTCCCTCATGCTGTTAAATTAAGGGCGAGCAGCTATTGAAGCCCGACAGAGCTGTAAGAGGAGAGAAGAGGAAATAAGTCAGAGGTTGCCAAGGAAGCAATTTCTATCATGTTTGAATTACACCCACAACATCTCCAGGAGGCCCAGCCGTAAATTCAAGCCCAGACCTCGCTCGTCTGCACCGTCTCCGGGCTCTCATCGCACCTGATCGACGTTAGATTTACACCACGCGGCATGTCAGGTGGCAATTTCCCAACTTCATCATCAATCTCAACAAAAAAGCTAATGGGACAGGCGACTCTGTAGGGCTGAAATGTTCATTACCGGCAAAAACTCAACTCAAAAATGCAGCCTCTGCCAGAGCTAGCTTTCTAAATGTGTTCATTATTGAAACTGTGTTGGAGAAGTTTCTCCAACAATGTAACCATTTCTACCATCTCGCCTATGCAGGCTCCCCCTCACTAAGCCTGCTTTATTGGCTTGCTTAATTGTGTGTTTATGTTATTGTGTTAGTGATTTATTCAGTTGGTTCCTAATGTATGGTTGCTTTAAAAGTCAAGTTGTTTATGTGTTTTTGAGCTAAGGATGAAGAAAACATCCAGCTGCTTATATAACCGTGCGACTGTGTGTGTGTGTGTGTGTGTGTGTGTGATCAGTTATGGATGAGTGCTTCATTGCTCAGCTTGTCATACATGATTGCTAATGAGAGTCGTATGAACAATAGGCTACATCTTCAGTAAAGACTCGCGTGAATAAAACTTGATTATGTAACATAAATAATGTGAAAACAATACAGCTGCAGACTTCTGCTGTAAAAGTTCAGGTTTGTAAATGTCCTGTCACTGACACACAGAGGCTTCCAGTAGCTAAAGGGCTTTCAAGACATCTGCAAAATGGGAATGTGGATGGCTTGACATTATATTTTTTATTCTGCATTGCATTGAAAACAAGAGCTACTTCCAGGGTGGAAAAATGAGGCTGGCTTCCAAAGTGAGTCAGACCCCATAGATACAGCAGTCACTGCAAGGTGCTTTATATTGTAAGTTAAAGACCCTACAATAATGCATAGAAAATCCCAACAATCAGATGACCCCCTATGAGCAGGCACTTGGCGACATTGGGAATGAAAAACGTCTCCCTAATCTGAACTGGGAGCTGGTTCCACAGAAGAGGGGCCTGAAAGCTGAACGCTCCATTTTTACTCTTAATTAGGAACCACAAGTAAGCGATTTTTGGCCATTTGACCTCATCCTGCAACAATGGCAACAACAAAGCGAAGTGCTCATTTGTTGAGGAAGTTAAGTTGTTAATTTTTCAGCAGAGTTTTCAAATTATAAATAAGATCTGTCAAAATAAATGTTCAAGAAAAAGATTTAGGGGTTTTACAGATTATTTAGCTTTATCATGATTTCACTGTTACTGGACCCAAGAAGCAGATTCAGACAAGATACAAGCGTTAAGTGTTTATTTACGAAGTGCAGCGGTTTAGAGCGGGCAGGAACAAGTGGCTACACTGGCTGTCAGGGAGGGTCTGCAGAAAGGCAGAAACTGTGGTAATACTGGCAGGTGGTGAGGAATCTGGGAATAGAGTTCATGGAAATTGAGTTCATTTGTCCTACTTGTGGCGTGGTGGGTTAAGGTGGCGAGGGAGCGCGTCGGGGGGCGGGCTTGGTTCCAGAGCTGAGTCAGCGGACACGGTGGAGAGTGGGCAGGCACGTTTCCTGAAAATTTGGGACACCACAGAGACGTGCGAGACTGTGATGGTTTGAAGGTCTGCCGCCAGCTGAGAGTTCAAGAGGGGAGACAGGAGTTATGAAACTGCAAGCACAGGATACCAAGGACAAAAGACGGAGCCAGTTTACCACCATAAAGAAAGTAATGCTCTGGCAGGTGCAAAGTGTGAGCCTGGGAATGTGTGAGCCTGGGAATGTGTGAGCCTGGGAATGTGGCTCCGCCTGAAGGCAGGGGCAGGAATGACGCTGCCCACAGTTCCTCCTGTTAGGAGAGAATGGAGAAAAAACACTCAGGCTGTCCCGGATCCTGACAAGACTATTTCATTACAGACTGTAAGGGTAAAATGTATTTTAGAATTCAGTAAATAACAAAGAGTACAACAAATAATACAATAACACATCTAAATAATATAATTGTAGGAGAAGATGAATATTATGGAAAAGGTAGAAGTAAATTTTGGATAACGGGTGATATTAGTTAGCACTAAACAGCTAATTGCTGCTATTTTAAAACTTACCTCAGAGCTTGCTATTACAAAACTAAGAAACACATTTTAATACCGGGGTTATTTTAAAAGTACAACAGTGAAAGTTTATCACACCGTCCACATCTGGCTGCTCCTCACTGGACCTGCAGCCTCTCATTCAGCATCCACACCGCTTCGCTTCACTCTGAAGCTTCAGCCGACTCTGCTGTTTGGCTCTGGATTTCACTCCTTATTTGCTCAGATTAATTCTTCACACTCTGTTCAGTTCAGCTACAGTTCCCCCGCTGCTCTGCACAGCCGGTTCTCCACTTGTCCGTCATCTACTCAGACCCCCTCTGCCCGGGCTCAGCGTCCCATGCGTTCAGCCTTGCCGTAATCATTCATCTTTTATCTAACTGCAGTCCCCTTTATATGTATCTGTCAGTCACATCTAACTCGCTCTGGCTCACGTTACAGCAGCTTTCATATCAAAATGTGCGTAAACACGTGGTTGTTTTAAAGTGCTTTATAAATAAAGATGGTATGGTAAACAGTCATGCTGCTAGGCAACCCAGTATGCCACAGTTGTTGACTGTCCATCCATATTCTGCTTATCCACTTCAGAGTCACGTACTGGAGTCTATCTCAGCTGCCATAGGGCGAGAGGCGGGGTGCACCCTGGAGAGGGTGCCAGTCCGTTGCAGGGCTAACACAGAGGCAACCATTCACACTCGTGGGCAATTTAGAATCACCAATTAACCTAACCCCACTAAGTGCATTTCTTGGGACTGTGGGGTGAAGGCAGAATACTGGGAGAGAACCCACGCAGACACGGGAAAAACATGCAAACTCCACACAGGAAGGCCCCAAGGTCCCGCCGGATTCGAACCCAGGGCCTTTTTGCCGTGAGACAACGGTGCTAACCACCACACCGCTGTTATCTTGTTTTACCACAGTTTACAGAATTGCCAGAAAATGCAAGAATTGAAGCTCCAGAGTGGTAGTCCAGAGACCAATGGCCGACTTCATGGACGCTACATCCCTCTTTTATGTACAGTCTGTGTTATAAACAGGCACCAGCCTTGAGTACTTGATTTAAATATCACTGTATTTTATAGTATTAAGATTTAAGATTAGTTTTAAGAAGAAACCTTGAGAATAGATCAGAAAAGTACTCATACGTCATGGGAATTTTGTGTACGCCGTTTAAATGTAGGCCAGCTTCTAGCTGAAGATGTGGGGTAGCTTTGATGAAGGCTTGCTCTGAGTCTTTCTTCCTAAATATGTCTGAACTTTAACCATTTTCTATGTTTTTTGACTAGTGACTGTCAGGCCGTTGCTGACTAAATGAGGAGAGGGTGGGAAAAAATAGATGATTGTAATATTTTAACATATATTTTAAGTTACAAACTTTAAAATATCTTGAATTACTACTTTCTACTCACTGGCACGCAGGTGGTACATATAATTCAAGACATTTCAAACCATTTAAATATTGAATTGGACTGCATGCTAAATGCTTCAGAATGATCCCCAGCAAGGTGCTGAAAGTGTGTTTTTGGTCCTGAGAAGGCAGTGAAAAGTATTTTTCTATAGCATCTTTGCAGTAAGAGTACTTTAAGTTGCCAACTTTAACACTAAACCAAAGATGTGAACAGCTGGGGCTCAGGAGATAGAGCATTTCATCTGCGAATCAGAAGGTCAGTGGTACAATAATACTCATCTCCTCCAGTCTGCATGTGGAAGTGCCCTCAGGCGAGCTACTGAGCCCCAAATTACCCTCAGTGTATCCATCAGTGCAGTATAAATGTGTGTTAATGGGTGAATGTGACTTTGAGTGCTTACTTGGAGTAAAACGGCACTATTTAAATCGCAGTCCATTAACCAAATACTTGCTCAATGTGGTAAGAATTATGAAAATTCATTGTAAGACAAGAAACTCAACATATATTCTCAGTTAAATATCACCAATTGTGGGCTTGTGAGATTAAGAGCGCCACATTCCTGCAGGAGATTTGGAAATTGGCTTCATGCCCACTTCAGACTTTCTGATTCAATTTTGTTCAAGCTCTTGTTCTGTTTTATTTAACGGTGAGTCCAGCATTGTTGCACCTGAGTTGAAATTTTGAGCTTTGGGGCATCGCTTCTCAAAGAATAAAGGGTTGAGTTTAGCTGCCTGTGGTCGTGTTGAACCAGCAATGTTACATAAAAATGCTGTATTCATGTTTTTGTTTTTATTTGATCCATCCTCCATGTGAACCTCAACATCAGTCTCAACATCTTTAACAATGCAAGTGCTCATTAGGTTTTTTACACTGCATTAGTGCACATTCAGCTGGAAAGCTGCCTCTGCTCTTATAGCAGTGAGTGAGTGAGTGATTGGCTCTCCTGCAATCAGCCACAAATTCTCTCTGAATGAGTTTCAGGAGGAAGGAAGGCGCGGGGGGTACAGCTGCATCTGGTTCAGGATGGTTAACATGTCAAACAGAGGGATTTTAAAATCAAAAGTTAACATTTATGTTATGACTGAAGCAGACTAAAAAAAGGAGAGAACAAGAGTTTTTACTCTATTAATTCAAGCTGCTATCAGTTCACCTCTCCCTGAAGTTATCGTCATTTAACTTGTGACTTCTGAAAATGTATATTAATGAATAGCTGAATGTGTCCTGGTGCTGTATATTTGTTAGAGTCACACTATAGGGAAAACAGTGGTTGGAGACCACCGCACAACCAAAATGACTGTGACCTTGTGCTATAAATTCGCAATCTTGCTGCCTTTGAAAAGGAAGCTTTGAAGATGGGGACCGGGTCTGTGACCAATCGGAGTCAGCTGCCATCTTCAGAGCGACTTCAGGGCCTCAAGACAGTCTGCCATCAATTTAGGTCAAGTTGGCAATTACATGCAATCTGTTTGCAGTGATTAACAGTGATGAGCTGGGGAAAATTGTGAAATCTGTTACGGTTTGTTGCCAATCTGCTGCTGTCTGCATACACAGAAATTCACATTATGTTCAGAGTCCATCCTGAATCTCAGATTTGAAACAGAAATTCTTCCACTAATGGTGATTTAGTTGCTGCAGGATGACTATTTACTTGCAAAACTTATATGCAGAATGCAACCAGTCAGTAACCAGTTGAGTCCTGTACTGCAAAGAGATGGGTTGCAGAGTTGCGTTTAGACTGATTGCAACTTGTTGGCAACCTGTCTGCTTCTAATCATTTGCAAACTTTTGGAATTGTGGTCAGTCCGATCATCTGGAGATAATTGCTTCCCACAGTGCGAAGACTGAGGGTCTTTCCTAGTCCCAAAGAGGTCCCCATCCTAGGGTGACTAATGGCTGCCTGAGGTATAGAACACACAATCACAAAAGTCCACTTTAAAGAAACAAAATCATCATCAGCCAGTAAACTAGAATTTCTCAAGGAGGCTTTTTCTTTGCCTTTAATGCATTTTAAATGAAGTACTTGTTTCCTGAATGAATAAATGTGAAAAATATTAATTTTACTCCCCTGTACACTAATGATCCATGAAAGTCTGTGAGACTTCAGCAACTAGAAGTTCAGTCATCATTTTCAAAACTCATAAAAATGTCTGAACTAATTATTCAACCTGAGATCAGGCAGCAGAGGTGAACAAACTTATTACTTTTCACAGAACAACGTCTCATCGTCTCGTGCCTTCCTGGTGCAGTCAGCTGGGATTGCCGCCTATAACAGCTGCCCTTTTCTGCTCTGTGTCAGCCATTTCTTTCTCTGGCTGGTCGGCCAGCAGCTTCTTATCTGTCTGGAACTTGGAGTCCCACAGGATCTGAGCCCTGGAGCGGTGTGTCCCATTGGGACACATGGGCTTTTACCCAGCATAGATTGTACTGTCATGAAGGTGTGCGCTGCCTCAGGGGCATCACATGTGCGCCTTCAGTCCCGCCTCTGTGGATTTAACTGCGATTAGGGCCTGTTTTTGCTGCTATGATTAGAGCCTCTGGCCTTTTCTAGCCTCTGGTAGGACTTTTTGAAGTCAGCCTCTTCCTCCATCTGCTGATGGTTCATGAAGAAGTTAGGTCTTCATGATATTCTCTCCATCATCAGTCCGCAATGTTGTTGCTGTCTTATGGTTCCACACTTTGCGTAGAACCCTCCAAATTTTGTGAGGATCTTTGGAGTATAAATTTTTTCCTACAGTTTATGGTTGTTAAAGCATTTTTTTTCCCAGTGAGATAATGGACAATGATTTGAAACTCTTCTTGGAACTCTGGTTTTGTTACAATATCTTTTAATGTGCATCTAATTCTAATCCTGACTTTATTTTTTTTATTAAGTGAAACACATTTTCTTGGCTCGCTGTTCATCTCAGTGGCTTTTATGGAAGTCGCTGCTGGTTTTTATGCCTTATGTGTTTTTTCCCCTCTGTTATCAGATTCAGAGGTGGTCTACAGGAACCGAGACGGCGACGTCATCAAGTTTGACTTTGCCCTGAATGAGACCGAAGTTCTCCTCAGCAACAACATATTTGTAAGTATTTTTACAGTTTAATTTAGTTAAACAGAGTTTTCTGGTCTTAACAGTTCAAGCTGATACTGATACTGTATAGTTATTGTTTTGTATATTCTTTATATTTTTAGGTTTTAGTGCTATTTGATTGACGCTCTTGCACAGATTCATTGTTAAGTAGTTGCCAGGGAACATGATGGCATCATAATACATCATAAGATTCAAGTTTTGTTGATATAAATGAGATGTTATTGATGTGAAATGAAAATAATGCAGTGCTTTTATAAGTTATTCTAGGTGCATAAATCCTGAAACGTGTGGTGAAAAAAACTAGTAAGGGTGCAAAGGCAAGTGGTAGCTAGGCAACAAGATGGCATCATAATATCTGATATAGATAAGAACCTAATATTCAGGTTTTTGGATATAAATTGGATGTTAATATTGTGAACTTAAAAGGATATAATGATTTTATAAGGTGCTATAAGTGGATCATTTTAGCCCATTGGGAGGCAGTTGCTGTGCAACATGATATAATATGTCAGTAGTATATTAATAACATTGTGTGTTATAAAGGTACTAATATGAAGTAATGTAGCTATCTAAAACATGATTTAAAATATTGTTTTAGATGAGCAGAAGACTGAGGGATGGATGGATGGATGGATGGATGGAAAAATGAAGTACAAAAAATATGAAAACGCTCATGTCTAACACTGATGCACAATATTTACACGTGGGAATCAAGATCAAATTAACGTTTTGAAAACTATGGAGCCCCAATTAGAATTTTTTTAGCAAGCACAAATTAGGGAACTTAAAAAAAAAAATCTTTCAGGACTTGAAGAAAACAAGAGTTACAGATCTGGCACAGTAAATTAGGGACTGGACTTTGTAATCTTACTTCTGTCCAGTCCTCAGCACTTTCTCTTCTCTCGTCTGGCTGCGGGATCCCCAGAGGCTGCAGGAAACAAGCCTCAGCCCTGCTTTACCTGCAGAATCAGAATACAGTAGCTTTCTGGTGAGGAGGTTCGGGTTCCTGCTGTCTGCACTGCGGATGAGCTCCAGCTTTAAGATCGATCCTCTCCTCAGCTTACCTGCAAGAGAGGGTTTGACATCTGACAAATAATTTGAGATCATTCTCCAAAACCTGATGTGAGCACACAAATGAGCATTCATCACGTTGCCACGCATGTATTACTTCCAGGAATATAAAATTATGCCACTGCAGGCCTGAATTGGCTGCTTTCTAATTGCATCATTACAAATCCTGTTGCTGCTCAATCATCGCAGTCATAAACCAATCAGAAACTATTTATTCCTCGCTGTCACAGTGAAGCATGTTTCTCCACCAGCATGTTTAAATGAGTAGCCTCAGTTTTAAGAATTCATAGTTTTGACCCTTCTTGATAATTGCACAGACCGCCGACTTCAGCATCTAATCTGAGCACAGCTTCCATCATTCAGCTGCACAAATGATTACACAAAAAAAAAAAACACACATAAGGGACATTTTCTGACACAAAAAGCGATGTTAGAAATGATACATTTGGGGTTTTGTCTGCCTAATTATTTAGACTCTCAGCACAGTTTTTAAATGCTGTCTATAAAATGTCTGTCCACTAATTTGTCTCCCAGAAATGTCACAACCTGGTGCGGTCCTCTTGTGGCATTATGACCTTTAGCTGCCACGTTAGCTTCTGCCTGCTGCACTGTTTAGTTTTTTGCTTTCATTGTCCTGGGGCAAAAGCTGGACAAACCAATGAGATAAAACCTATAAAATATAAGTTTCCCATTGTCCAGCCATCCAGCCATCCATTTTCTTCCACTTATCCAATTCAGGGTCAGGGTCAGGGATGCTGGAGCCTTTCCCAGCTGCCATAGGGGGAGAGGCATTATATTTATATATTTGGATAAACCCTTTTGAGAGGATTCAAATGAACATTCTTACAAATAGTAATAGGATATAATGACTCAGTCACACTAGAGCAAATATCAGTGCTTGCATTGAGTTTTTTTGCATTCGATTGTGAATATACTGCTCAAAAAAGTTAAAGGAACCCTTTTTAATCAGAGTAAAGCATCAAGTCAAACTTCTGGAATATTGATCTGGTCAGTAGCAGAGGGGAGGTTGTTAATCAGTTTTAGCTACTTTGATGTTAATGAAATTAACAACAAGGGTCTGAGAAGCCTGGAGAACGTTATGCTGCCTGTAACATCGTTCAGCATGACCAGCTTGGTGGTGGTGGGTCGATGATGGCCTGGGGAGGCATATCCACCTCCTAGAGGTTGCCTAGACCTCTACAGGCTAGGAAACAGCACCCTGACTGATGTTAGGTATCGAGATGAAATCCTTGGACCCACTGTCAGAACCTATGCTGGTGCAGTGGGTCCTGGGTTCCTCCTGGGGCACGACAATGCCCGGCCTCTGTGGGGAGAGTATGCAGAAGGTTCCTGGAGGATGAAGGAATTGATTCCACTGACTGGCCCCACGCTTGCCTGACCTAATTCCAACAGAAAATCTCTGGCTTATTAGGCTTCAGTATATCCGACACCATCAGGTTGCACCTCAGACTGTCCAGGAGATCAATTGCCTGTCATTAATGTGGAATTAAAAAAAAATAAAACAGCTTTCTTCTTCATCTATCATATTTCTTTTTTCATCAGGTGTCTTTCAAGGTGGCCAAGTACTCCCTGTCTGCAGATCTGAAGTACGTGCTCTTTGCCTATGACGTCAAACCGGTGAGTTTCACATTAAAATGCACCATCAGACCACTGCAACAACTCAAAATCACCTGAACATCACGTGTAAAAAAAAAAGCAAACAAAACAGTTGGTGCATTGTTTTTTTTATTTGCTTCCTCGTGACCACACAGCCTGCGAGGTGAGGAGTTCATCCTCAGTGATACAGAGCTTTTGTTTTCTTTCCAGGCAGGAAGGCAGTTCCACTGTGCTCACATGCGTGAAATACCGAGGGTGCTTTCACTCATTCATGCGCATGCAGGAACATGATGTTTTTATTTGTAATGATGCTGTTTCGCTCTCAGACAGGCTCGTTTTTTTTTTTTAAAAAAACACAAAAAAAAAAAACTGGAAGCAACATAAATTAAAAGCGTCGACTCTGATGCCGTGTATAATTTTGAACACGGGTGGACCGAGCATACGCCGGCTGAT
>VUQK01039956.1:27602-48495 GCA_015106715.1 Bujurquina vittata
CAACATCCATGCCCATGCACAAACAAAAATTTTTTATTTTTAATAAAACAAATTCAAAAAAAAAAAAGAATATTTTTTTTTTTTAAAAAAACAAAAAAAAAAAAAACTGGAAGCAACATAAATTAAAAGCGTCGACTCTGATGCCGTGTATAATTTTGAACACGGGTGGACCGAGCATACGCCGGCTGATTGGGAAACAGAATACTTACCGAGCTGCACGCGCTCGCAGCTTCTCTGAAAATACAGAGCAGCACCTGCGCTGAGCAGGTGTGTGTTTATTTGCTGTGTTCCTGTGTTGGGAGGCTGTGAGCTTTTGCCCACTCTGTGTGTCTCAGTATTTCTTTTTTTTTTGTGTGTGTGTGTTTTTCTGTTTGTTAGCGGTCAGTCATCCACCGTGAGGCTCTTATTTCTCCTCACAGGTTTCCCATTGATTTTTAGATTTGTTTGCAAACCAATGCATCCAGGCTTTAGAAACTCTGCAGCAGCTGAAAAACTCTGAGGTGGATGTTTGTACATCCCACACTAGAGTCTGTAACCCGAGGTTTAGTTTAAGGGCCTCTCAGTGGGAATGATTGGTGTTTGTTACAACAACAGAAAAGCACACCTTAGAAAACCTTCTGTTTATATGGATGCTTCAGTTTCTTCAGCATTTTTTTTTCAGTGCACTTCACTTCACTTTTTTTTTTTTTTTTAACATACTCTCGACTGATTGCACCCGCATTTACAGGCTGCTGCAGCTCAGCATCCCCTTAAAATACAGTCAAAACCTCTTACTGAGGTTCTCAGGCGCTCTCAGCTCAAGTCCTTTCAGTTTGGGTGGTTGAAGGAAACAATTTTAGTGTGAATATTAGAATGAACATTCCAATATTTATATTAGGCTTGGATTGCATGGTGGGGGCATCCAGAATATATTCAGATATATGGTCCTGCAAAATGAGTTTTCTAACTTTAAAGGCACTTTTGGGGGGATATGAAATGAGAAAACCTGAAGGAAAAGGTTTTGTGTAGCGCTTTAAAGTGAATTAAATCCTGCTTCATGCAACTTTAAAGTGCTGAAATTGCACAAACAGCATGATGACGTATGAAACATGATTTATATTATTTTAAAGAATTTTAAATTCCAGCCTCAAGAGTAAACAGATTTTAGGTGGTACTGAAGATTTATTTCAGGTATGGGAGGGCCAAAAACACAAAAGATAATTGGTGAGAGAGTGGTCTGGACTGCTCGTCTGACAGTATAAAAGCAAATGTTTAACAGCCCAAACCCCCACCGCTAATGACATCTCTGCACCAAGTGGTCGGCATTTACAAATGTGCCGCACGATGTGAAGTGGCTTGCAAAATGTTGCGACGGAGAGTGAAAAGACTCTTAGTACTGTTAATGTTCTTGTTCGGGTTGTCAAATTAGCATGTTTGATGTGTTTTTGTGGCTGAGAACAGCCTTAAGTTTAGCTACCAATGTTTGATGCTCAGGAGTCCATATGAGAGCGCTCCGTCTCATCGTGTAATCCCTGGTAATGCAGTGGGATTACACATAAGTCCTTACTTTGTAAAATAAAAAGTAGACTTAGGTACAGTTGTGTGAAAAAAGGTTTTCACGGCAGTCTATGCAGTCCTGAAAAAATTAAGTGCACTCTTACTGCTTCCATAGGAATTTAGAGGGTAAGTAGCAGCTGGGTGCTGATGATCAAATGCACTTGATTAACTGATAATCATCAAGTGTCAGTAAAAGTAGTGTCATGAAGTGCTGCGGCGTGGTCTCAGAATGCAGGACTCTGGAGACAAGAACGTAAACTGAAAAGGCACTTTTAATGCTGCAGACTTTCTAAAAATACAGAATACAAAACAGGGCTGAGCTGGAACCAGGAATACAAACTAGGAGCCTAGGGAAAAACACGGAACAACAGAGCACACAGCAATGAGGGATGAGGCGACAATGAACAGCAGGAGACAGAGACAATATAAACGCTCACAGGATAACAAGAGGAGAGACAACAGGTGGGACACTCAGCTGGAAACTGTAGATATAATGAAGTAAAACAAAATAAAAAGCAGACAAAAGACTGCCAAAGTAAAAACAGGACGGTTGCATCTGAACAAACTACGAGACTTCTGGATCAACGTCCTTTGGACAGAGGAGACCTCTGGCCATAATTTAGAAAACCAAACAGCATATCAGCTCATACCAGCTGTCAGCACGGTGGTGGAGGGGTGATGATTTGGACTTGTGCTGCAGCCACAGGACAGCTTGCAGTCAGAGCTGGGACCATGAACTCCTCTGTATACCAAAGTGTTACAGAGTCAAACATGAGGACGTCTGTCTGGCAGCTAAAGCTCGGCCCAAATAATGTCATACAACAGGACAATGATCCCAAGCTCAGCAGCAAATCTGTGACAGAATGGCTGAAAAAGAAAAGAATCAAGATGCTCAGATGAAACAATCGAGGCCAAAGCTCAGCCTGACTGAAATACTGTGCTGGTACCTTAAGAGAGCTGTGCATAAACAAAAGCTCGTGAATCTCAATCTCACAGTGTACCAAAATTCACATTATTCATTTTCATCTCTCATTGGCTTGAAGTGAACCTGAGGCCAGAGCACTGGCCAGTTGGAGATCATGAATATGCAAATATTCTGCAAATAGCTTCTGAAAGAGGCCGCTGGAGGACAGAGGAGAATCTGGTCTGTAAGGGGAGATTGATGAAGATAAATTGAGAGAACTTTTGCTGAGCAAAATGTCAGTATAATCAATATTTGTTTGAAAAAAAAAAAGTCAAAAAGGGCAATAACACAAGATATTTAAACCAGAATGGATGACACGTCAGTTCGTGGCATTGTTGGGTCGATGAAGATGACTTTACTGAAGCATTTGTGAACGGATACCATTTTAAGGCTCAGTCACAGTCGGTCACAATCTGTGAAATGATGATTGATCTGTGATACAGACTTCCTCCAGTCTTCCAGGCCTTGTTTGAAGGTGCGCTGCGGCTATTCTGCACGTCAACATCGGGTTTTTATTACGACCACAGCAATTCACGTGTTTCAGAATGGCATAAAGAGCCTCTGTTTTGATCCCTGCTGCTTTTATTTTGACAATAAATTTCTTGCAAATCCTCCTATTTTAGTACAAATACCTGGAATGTATCAGAACCTTGAACTTTTACACTGATTTAATATTGCAGACGAGCTAGGTTTGGTTAAGTGTGTGATTAGAAAAAGAGCTAAATGCAAACAGAAGCATGCTGTGGACAAAAGATTTTATGTTAAGCTGATGCTTAGCAAGGAAAACAAACAAACAAATCAGGATTTTTTTTATTTACACCTACTTCCAGACCAAAAAGAGAAGCATTTTTCAGTTTGACACACACAGAAATATGTGCAAAATCAAATAAAGCTAATTTTGGCCATATGAAAGAAAGCGGCGTTACAGCATTTCTCTGTTTCACTTTTTAGACCTGGAAGCTATAAATTTTATCCCACCTGTGCTACAAATGGAACTGCAAATTTATTAGACCACCACCCAGTTTAAGGTTTATGCCACAGCTGCACTAAATTAACAGTATTAAATCATTTTTTATGTTTTCGGAATGGTTAATCCATCTGTGTGCAGCAGCTCTTTAGTAAAAATGATATTTCTAATGCTAAAATCTAATTATTGTTATCCATGAATTTACTGTTTTATATATTTTTTTTAAATATTAAAGCATTTTTTTTTATTATTATAGTCATTTACTTGCATTCCTGAACAGAAAAAAATCAGTCTTCTCAGAGAAGTCGAGCGTGTCGGCTCAGATTTGGGTTTAAAAACGGGAATTCGGTTGCCAACAAGTTTGTGGCAGATTTTCAAAACTTTTTGGGTTTTCTTGTGTAATACATATTTTGTTATACATTTGCTAAGCACATTTGTTAAGATAAAAAATATATCTATCTATAGATATAGATAGATACAGTTCTGTATATGTAATCTGCCTCGAGTTAACTTTTTTGGGCTGCAGCTCCACAGAGTCGAGTTCATTCTGGGTCGTCTGATAAAACTGGAGGTTGAGAGAGTTGAAAAGATGAACAGAGAGAATTAAACAGGAAGTGACAGCAATGGATGAAAACTAACACATAGATACTGACACATCAAAGACACACACTGACATGGATTTCCAATAAGAATGCAGGAAAGCATGTATTTAAATTAATGTATGCTTTCAAATTAGTTTAAAGAACAAAATTTGCAGCCACATAAATATTAAAGGTATCAAACAAACCAGGAAATCTTTTTAAGGGAGACCTGCTGAGAAAGGAGAAGTCATAAAGTTAGAATATTCCAATCAAACACGAGGACGAATACCAAACTTTTCCCGCCGCAGTTTGTTTACCGCTTCTCGTTGTTTTCTTTGCTCAGCGAGGCCGACACTGCTGCGAGGTATCAGCGATGGATCAGTGTTTGCATTATGTGATGCTCCTGCTCTCTCATTTCAGATGTACAGATATTCATACACCGCCTCTTATATCGTCTACAACATCTACACGCGGTAAGCCGGTTATAACTTTCATCACCGCTCGCTCTCTGCGTGTGATGGCATCCAGGAAAAGACGGGGTTTGTTTTGATTTTTGTGCGTGTGTGTGTTTGTGTGTTTATCAGCGAGGTATTGGAGCTAAATCCTCCTGAGGTTCACAATGCTGTGCTCCAACACGCAGCCTGGGGAAGACAAGGACAGCAGCTGGTAAGGCCGAGTGTGTTTGCTTTCACAACACGTGACACTTTCTCTCATTTCCTTTCTTCTCTCCTCGCCATCTTTTTTTTTTTTTTATTATAAATTCATGCTGCCCCGCCGCTCCAGAGGGATCCGTTCCACTGTGTGATTGTTTTCAGTCCAGCATAGGCCGTGTTTACTCGTTTTCTGTTTTTGTCCGTGCTTAATTTCACATCCGTACATTATGTTGCCCTCAGGGTGCTTCTTCAGACTTATTAGTAGAGCTGAGAAAGTCTCTTGGCCACTGTTTTCATTTTAGCGCAGCATCAATGCTCTTACTGTAGAAATAACTGTAAATCCAGCACTGGACGATACATGCAAGCGGCAGTTTTTCAGCATACTTGCAGCACGAGTCCTCAGACAAGAAACAAAGCTCATGCAAGTAATATATTAAAATGTCCCCTTATTTTAGGTTCTTGGAGATGTTTTACATCTCCAAGAACTTTTTAGTTCTAAAAGCTTACAGAGGGGGGAAATGATTATTGGATCCCATGCTGAGTTAGTAGGTTTGCTCACTTCAAAAGAAATGAAGTCTCTAATTTTTATGGTACTTTAATTTTACCTAGTCAGCCACCTTTCAACCTTGTAAAAATGGTCACTGCAACTGCTTGCAAGGAGAATCACCTCCATGCAACCAGCAAGATTATCCTAGTTGCAAGGAGGTTGTCTTCCTGTTTTTGCTGTAGTGTTACTGAGCTATTACATGGGCAGCCACACTTCAGGCAAAGATTTAAAGGTGTTCAGCGAAATTCCCTTAGACGTGTCCACTCTAGGTGTTATTAGATACAAGAGTATATCAGTAGACTTTGGTCTTTAGGTCCTTCTTTTGTGGTAACCTGCAAAAAACTGCATAGAATTTGGCACTAATAAAGTTAGAAAACAAAAAACTGAGCAGGTTTATCAAATAAATCAGTGATTAGAAGTGCAACTAATGGCATTTGACAACAGCGCTGTGGAAATAAAATAAATACAGGAGAAAATGAATTCAGAAAGTCTCAGGATATTGGTGAAGATGCAGCATCCTGTTTGTACCTGCAAATGCAAATATTAAAACACTGATGAAAGCCGGAAAACAAACACTGCATGGTGTATTGTAATATATAAAACAACGAGATCTCATCAAAGAGGAAATTAAAAAGGAAAAGCA
Source organism: Bujurquina vittata (assembly GCA_015106715.1). NCBI lineage: Eukaryota > Metazoa > Chordata > Actinopteri > Cichliformes > Cichlidae > Bujurquina > Bujurquina vittata. The sequence continues at coordinate 33,494 of VUQK01039956.1, forward strand.
AACCAAGTGGGCAAGCAAAAAGCAGCTTAACAGCAAAAAAAAGGAAAAACAAACTAAATTTACATCTTTGTGTTTGCTGTCGCTTCACCCTCCTCTTCAGATCTACATCTTTGAGAATAACATCTACTACCAGTCGGATGTGAGGAGTAACTCTCTGAGAATCACCTCCTCTGGGATGGAAGGAGTCATTTTCAACGGACTCACCGACTGGCTGTATGAAGGTGTGTATGGCGAGAGCGCCGACAGCCAAAGGTCAAGCCCTTTGTGTCTTTTCTGGGTCTTTGGAGGTTTTTAATAACCTGAAGTGCAATTTTGCCAACTTTATATGAACTGTACTTGGAGGTTTTGGCTGATCCACCACAAATGCCAACTCTGATTTATGTGAATAACTGTGAAATGAATTCTTGTGCAGACACTCAGATGAATCAAAATGAACTATAATAACGTCTGAGTAAGTCCAACTGTTTGGTTTATGATTAAATTACACACACACCTCTCTCGCTCTCTCGCTCTCTCACTCACTCTCGGCATATATATATATGCCCTGCGAAAGGCTGGCGACCTGCATAGGGAGTATCTCGCCCTATCCCAGCTAGGATAGCCTCCAGCCTCCCTGCAACCCTAAACAGGATAAGCACAAGTGGATGGATGGGTTTTTTTGCATCTAAAAATAAAAGCAGGACGGCAATAAAACGTTACAATTTGTGTCTTTAAAGTTAAGTATCTCAGAATCTATAAAATTTAACAAATGCAAGATTTAAAAAATTCTCCACCAGGGGGCATTGTTTTTATCAGGAAGTTTAAAAAAATGTATAATCCTGGCTCAATTATACTCTCCTGTGGACACGGAGAGCTGGAGAGCCAACAGTCATTCCTATTAAACCTCTTGTTGTTGACGTCCACTGCCTGACATGTTTAGTTGGTGCATTGTTCTTGCAGGGTCATAAAAAATCAGGCAGGCATGCATCTTCATGGACCCTTGAGCTCATTGTGTGATAAAATTTGCATCGCTCAGAACTGAGGGGATCCTAGTGGTCACAGAAAGTATAACAAGGCTTTAAGACGTGACTTATTTTGGCTTAATGTAGTGTAGCATCATCACTCACTTTCAACAAATATTCTTAAATGTTGCAAAGACCCATTAAAATGTCCAAAAAGCACATTTTCACAATTAAACTTACGAGAAGTCTAATATTTCGTGGTTGCAGAAACTTATGTCACAATGATGTTTATGCCCAGTTATGTGAAAGAGAATGTTTTCACAGAACTTTTTTCCTATAAAACTAAGTTCACCCTTAATGCTTCCACAGGAATTAAGAGGGTAAGAAGCAGTCAGCTGCTGCTAATCAGATGCACTTGATTAACTGTCATCAGTGAGCGTGAGCACCTGTATAAAAGCAGAGTTTGGGCAGTTCGCTGGTCTGGAGCATTCAGGTGCATGTTAACACAATGACACAATCTTCCCAGGAGTGGACGTCTCATAAATTCACCCCAAGGTCAGAGGATCTGCAGAAAACCCAAGAGCTCAGCCTCTACAGGCCTCAGTGAGCATGTTAAATGTTGAAGTTCATGACAGCAAAATTGGAAAAAGACTGAACAAGTGTGGATTATTTGGAAGTGTTGCCAGGAGAAAGCCTCTTTAAAAAGAACATAGATGCACAGCTTAGGTTTGCAAAGCAGCATCTGAACAAACAACAAGCATATCAGTACAAACACCTCATACCAGCTGTCAGCACGGTGGTGGAGAGGTTGCAGTCATTGAGTCGACCATAAACTCCGCTGTATACCGAAGAATCCAATGTGATGCCATCTGTCCAACAGCTAAAGCTTGACTGAAACTGGGTCCTGCTACAGGACAGCTCAGCAGCAAATCTCCAGCAGAATGGCTGAAAAAGAAAGGAATCAATGCTGCAATGATCCAGTCAAAGTCCAGACCAGATCGGATGTCCAGTGAAAGCTTTAGTTGCCGCCTGACTGTGTATATGAGGCTGCTTATTTCAAATCTTATCATGTGAACCTCTTAGTTGGTAAATATTACAACCAGTGACTTTAGATGAACACTGACTTTACCTTGTTATGTGGTCCATGATTAAAAAAATGCACGTTAGCATCAAGTTACAGCTGCTATTGTGGCTGCAGACTCGCTAATCCAATCAGCATATACTCCCCCCCCCCATTTGTTTTCCCTTAGGTAGCTTTAAAATGATTCAAATCACATTATTCTTCACTGATGTTAAATTGATAATAAATCTGTGATTATTACACAGAGAAATACTCATGAGCTCAAGCCTAACTTTCTCCATCTCTTTTGCATTAAAACCTGACTGCATGCTGATTGTTGCATCTAGAGAATTAGAATCAGATTCCAGCATTTAGCTTGACATTTGATGCCTTTTAAACTTCATCTGTTCACATGTTTGTGCTACAGAGGTTGTTTTAAGTTAAAGTTAAACATTTCAGTTAAATGGCTGAGATTGAAATATATAATTGTTTTTATTGATGCTTTTCAGCCTAAATTATAGTCCTAACGGCACACAGAGGACACTGTACTGTACATGATTGAGTGGTTAACCTTTTAGAGTCTGACTCATACTTTTGCTACTGCTGCAAATTTAAAGAAACATTTCCAGTTGAACGGTGATTAAAATTGGATAAATGCATGTGTTGCAATCGCCAATATATCACCAGATACTACTTTTAAACTTACAATATTATTATTATCATTATAAAGCTATTCATACAAAGAGCTGCTTTAGTGCATTACAGTCAAACCAGAGTAAGGCTGCGGTGGTTATGGTTTTACTAAATTTGCAGTGTGCGCGAGATCTTTCCCCTTTATTCATTTTGACATATTCCACTAATAAAAACAGAAAAAGCACATGGGTGAACACAGAAGCAGTCATTGATGAAACGTGACAGCGCTCCCATTAGCAGCTGGCTCGCTGCTCTTTTTAGTGAGTTTCTCTCACTGAAATGCAAATTTAAGACCCTCATTAAGTGGCACCTAGTCAGTTACAAAAACTTTGACATTAATAACTGGTGAGCAAGTTTTAAATTCTGGTGTTTTTTAAATTTTTTTATTTATTTAATTTTGTCATTCTCTTTTAAATGCCAGAAGGCCAGCCAGGAGAGTCGTAGCGTGCTCTCTGCTGGAGGAAACAGTTTCAGGGTTCACTGTGGATCCTTTGGTTTTTCAGAGATTTGTCTGTGGCATTAAAAATGCAGCAGAGCAGACTAGACAAACTCAGCAGAGTGGCAACGAAAAATCAACAACAAGCTTCTACAATCCATTAAGTCGCTGCGTAAACAAATTCAGTAATGTGCTGATAGTGTGTGCAGCTCGCACACAGAGCCACACACACACACTGTCTGGGAGTGATGGGGAACATCACAGCATCATTTCCGTTTGTAGATTCACTGAGAGCTGCGTACTTTGACTTTTTCATTTGCTTTTACTTCAGATTGAAACCATCTGACTGGTACTTCCTGACAGTGAAGGAGCAGAAGTCAATCAAATAGGGTGTTTTTGACCAGTTTTTTTTTTTTTTTTATTAGATTTTTAAATAACATAAAGCTACCTAGAAAAGGCAAAAGTGAGAGAGTAACCAACAGAGAAGAAGCGTGCAGGTGGAGAAAGCCAGCAGTTTCATAATATCTTTTAATTTTCTGTCTTCATGTGTGTGAGTCAGACGTGAGACCACTATAAAAATAAAGTTGGCTTACACATATTTTTATGTGTGTCTTTTTTTTCTGATCAGAGGAGATTCTGCACTCATATTTGGCTCACTGGTGGTCTCCTGATGGAGAGCGACTGGCCTTCCTCACCATCAACGACACACTGGTACCCAACATGGTTCTTCCCCAGTTCACCGGCAGCACCTACCCCCGGGGCCTGCATTACCCATATCCAATGGTGAGGCGATCGCTTTCCTTGATGCTGTTTGCAGTATGCCATCTTCCTGGATTCTCATAAACCCACATTTTATTCACAATAGAACAAAGAAAACATAGCAAATCTTTAAAGTGAAATTTTTTTTAACACAAATATGAGCTCATTTTGAATCTGATGGCAGCAAGATAATAAAAGTTTTGGTGTTGTTTCCCACTGTGTAGCAACCCCTCTTCCTTTAACAACAGACTGTGAACATCTGCAGCTGCTGGACGTCTTGGGAGAGGAATGTTGTCTCGTTCTTGTCTGATAGGATTCTAGCTGCTCAGCAGTCCTGGGGCTGCTTTGTTGCATTTTTCATTTCATGATGCTCCAAATGTTTTCAGCTGGTGAAAGGTCTGCACTACAGGCAGGTCAGTTCAGCACCCAGCCTCTTCTAATATGCTGTAATAGATGCAGTATGCAGTTTAGCATTGGTGAAATATGAAGGCCTTCCCTGAAAGAAGTCTGGATGGATGTGCATACCTTTCATCACTGATGGAGCCTTTCCAAATGTCCAAGCTGCCAATTTCAGAGGCACTAATGCACCATCAGTGATGCAGAGGTGATCCCTCTCCTCGTTGGTTCAAGTTTTCCAAAAACCATTTCAGATTTGGATTTATCTGACGTCCAGTTTTCCTCTTTGCCTCAGTCTATTTTAAATACGTTTGGCTCAGAGAAGATGGCCGATGTTATTCTCTGGATAGCAGAGCTTTAACCTGCATTTATGGATCACAAGGTGAACTGTGTTCACAGTGACTTCTGGTCCATGCACTGATTTCAGTTACAGTTTGTAAGATCAGACACATCCAATACTGATTTTTAGCCTTGACCCCTTGCACACAGAGATTTTTGTCGATGATATTATGTGTCGTAGAGGATGAGATATTTTCAGTCTTCACAATTTTACATTGAGGAACATTATTCTGAATTTGTTCATCAATTTATAGTCTTTTGCAGAGTGGTGAACCTCTGCTCATCTCTAAGATGTTCTTTTCATACCCAGTCATGTTCCTTACCTGCTGCCAATTAACCTAATTAAATGTTCCTCCAGTTGTTTCTTTTTAGTACCACTCACTGTTCCTGCCTTTTTTCCTCCAGTCCCAAAACTGACGTGTTGCTGCCATCAAATTTAATATGAGCCAACATTTTTCATGAAATAGTAAATGTCTATTATGAATAAAATATGAATTTCTTTGATTTTTAAAATCGCTGCATTTTGTTTTTATTTACATTTTACACAGCATCCCAACATGTTGGGAGTTATCATTTTCATCTTGACATCTTGAATTTATTTTTGAAGACATCGATGTGTTTTGACAGGCTTGCACTGAAACCACAAGCATTAAACATTAAAGCTTGCACAACATCGAAATGCAGACAAATTATCAGTTTTTATATGAAATGCTGATTGTTGTTTTATATCTCAACTTTTTGGGAATTGATTCCAAATTGCACGTGGTGCGAGTTAGTTTGGATCCAACTCTCAGTAAGTGTTAAAGCAAGTTAGACCTACAGTCTGTGTTAGGTTGGGTGAGTTGTGACAGAGTAAGGAAAACACAAAAATAATGGAGTAGTTCTAAAGTAAACCTTTTTCTCCTTATGTAGCATCAGTGATTGTTTGACCAATCACTGACAGTTTGAAAGCATCAATCTGCAGTTTGCTAATACAGTATTACAATAAGATTATAATTTTGAGCAACATGAATAATAAACACTTATTTATTTGGTGTTAATTTACATATTCTCTCTCTGTGAACTGTACCATGGCCTTTCATTTTCATTCAAGTATTCCTACTCTTTCTCTGCTTTTATGTATAGATGTCAACATCATGCTCTGTCATAATGCCTTTTATATGCATAAAATTCAATTCATAACACACAAGTTTTGTTATGCAATGAAAACCTCCCCCTTTAAGATGGTGGCAGATTTTCAGGGATGTTTCTGTGTCCGTCCGTTCAGGCTGGTCACATAAACCCTACGGTCAAGCTGTCGGTGGTCAACCTGGTCGGCGCGCCGCACACTCAGGAGCTGCAGCCTCCCGATCAGCTCGCACTCAGGTGACGAGACACACAAACATATTAACGCAGGAGCTGGCACAGAAAGGCATAAAATCCCAGATCCGATTCTCCTCTCTCCACCTCCTCCGCAGGGATTTCTATGTCACCATGGTGAAGTGGATCAGTAATACTCACCTCGCCGTGCGGTGGCTCAATCGTCCGCAGAACGCTTCTCTGCTGACGGTGTGTGACGCAACAATAGGAGTGTGTCTTCAGGTGGGTGCTTTTGATTTAAATGTCAGGATGGAAGCTTAGTGCAGTAGATTATTGAAGGCTATACCAAGCCAAGTCTCTACCCCAAAGCATTGCTGTCAGTTATTTTACTCTTTACAGGGCACCTGTTCTGCTTTTCCTTATTTGCTGTCAGATATATACTGTACTAGTCAGCTAGTACCAGTCTTTGGTGATACTGAGAGATATACTTTGAGGCCTTTAATCAGATAGCTGCCACATTGCACTGACCATGTGTAGGCCATTGTGATACAGAGTATTGTCGGGTAAGCCCTGAGAGTGTGTTTGTCTTTCTGCTGCCGGCATTCTTGACCATAAGAAGCTTCACACTTTAGTTTATTTAAAGTAACTAAAGTAATTTAACCTCATAACTCATCAGGAGCTGCACAATATTGTCACGTAACAAAACTGAAAAGTATTTTCCATCTGGGACGTTGCACCTTGACTCGGGCTTTTTAACCAGCTTCATGTAACTGCATCAGTAATTTCCCTCCACTGTTTGCTCTTTCTGTCAAATGGAGCGTAACTAGCGATGCGCATTTGTTTACATCTGGGTCGCAGATCACTAGCTGCTAGCATCCCGTTCTTTGCAGCCTGATTGTACTCAACAGTGTGGCAATAATAATGTCATAATAAAGCAATATGCCTTTTTTTTGTAGCATGTAAAAATTTATACTGGTATTATTGCAGTCAACATGATATTCAATTCAATCAACTTTATTTATAGCACCTAATCACAATAACAGTGCCTTCAAGGGGGTTTATACTGTAAGGTAAAATCCTATGAGCAGCACTTGGTGACAGTGGGAAGGAAAAACTCCCTTTTAACAGGAAGAAACCTCCAGCAGAACCAGGCTCAGGGACCCATCTGCCGCGACCGGTTGGGGGTGAGGGGAGGGAGACAGAGCAAAGCACACTCTGTTTGGCTTTTTCTTGACTTTTTCCTGTTGCTCCGCTCAGCGTTTCACCCTCTTTGGGAATGTAGTGCAGTGAAAGTGTGACATGCTAATGTTACTGTAGCTTTACCAGGTGGAGTCTGGACTGAACTTTGTTTTTGTTTGTTTTTTTTGTTTTTTTAAGGCATTTAACAGTTGTAATCACCTTTGACTTTCTGCGTGTCTCCCATCTATGCAGTAGCATCCAGTGTCAGTTCATCGGATAGCTGTGTGTAAATCTACTATTTTTTTTAGTGAGTGGCTTATGGGTGCATTACTGTCACCATCTGGTGATGTCAGTGTATTACATCATAACAGGTGTCCAAAAAAATAAGGGAACAACAAGAAATAGTTGCTAATTTTTCAAAGTTGTAATAGTTTTAATTATCATATGAAATGATAAATCATAACCAAACCGAACTTAACAAAGGTCTTTAATGGACAAATGATGCATTTAGTTGAAAAAGCATTTTTAATCACTGTGTATGATGTCCATAACACATGCAGTTGTGTTAAAAGTTGCATTTCTTTTCCTGCACTTTTATGCAGAGACATGAGGAGTCATCAGAGGTGTGGCTTTCCAGACAGGTAACTCTAAGCGCACACATTTATCACAATTGTATTTAACAACAACAGGATGTGTGATATGTGTTGCATAAGCAAGACGTTTAATGACCTGCAAACAGCACATTCACCTTGAAATGAAACACTCGATAATACACTGAAATAGAAAGGACTGGCTGTGAGATCCAGCGGCCAAATTACAAGGTGCCAAAAGTAATTGGACAGCAGATCTTGTTGTGTTTTTTGCACATGCAGCACAGCAAGAAATGGTCCACCTCAGAAATGTTTGCAGGACTGGAAATATTCAGTGTGGTTTAGGTTAGCATCCAGGAGGCAGGACACATGACACCCATTCACACCTGTCAATCAAGAGGACTATCTAGTAGAGTGTTGGGAGGTTGGAAACCAGTTAAAGTACGATCTGAATGTGTTTGACACCTCCGTTCTTACATGTACGTCTGTTATGTGTCATCTAGAAAAGTTTAGGACTGCAGTGAATGTGTGGAAATGGCTTGAATGAAAGTCTGCAAAAATAACAGGGAGAAAATCGATTTTCAAGTATGCAGGAGCGTCCTGTGTCCTTGGATTCAGCCCAATTACACAAAGTTTTGGAACAGCATGCCGAAATTTAGCAGGACAATCATCCTAAATAAACAGCCACGGGTATATCTGAGGGGTTCAGTTGGTTTTCACTATATGTGAGAGATGTGAAGGTTAAATCTACTGCACAGCTTAAACCTGCTTTTATGTAGCATCCATCGATTTAAAAATGTGTAGCTGTCCACGTGCGTAGTTTTGCTAAGGCAGCACGCAGCAGGGATGCATCCATGCATGAAATCTGAGTTTCTCTCTACAGGGACAGGAGCCGCTGTTCTCCAAGGACAGGAGCAGGTTTTTCCTCACGCTGCCCGTGAAGCAAGGAGGCCAGGGAGACTTCCACCACATCACTATGTTCACCAAGAAGGTGATTTAAAGACGACTCTCTTGTCTTCTCTTTTCTCCGTGTCCTTGACAGAAGTCTCGTAGCCAAGACTGGATTTGGTTCTCAAAGAAAAGTAGGATGACGCTTTCATCAGCGCTTGGCAGTGACTTTAATCCCAGCAACAGTTTTTTCAGCCTTATGTAATTTAAATTAAATCCTGTCTGGAACTCTTTAATCCTTTTGTGTTGCAGCAGTTTGGGGCCTATTTCTGACCTATATTTAATTAAACATTTTATTGCCATAGATTCAAGGTAAAACTGTTAATATGAGAGTAAAACAGTGAAAATAATATTCAAAGAGCTTTAAAATGTTTTTAAATGGTCTTTAATATGCACATTAAAAGGCCATTTGCTTATAATTATAGTGGGCTTTTCATATTTGCTTTGCTTTATATATTTGTCACACTTTCATGTTTCAGATCATCAAAAAAAATTTTAATATTAGACAAAGAAAACCAGAGTAAATACAAAAGGCAGTTTTTAAATGATTTCATTTATTAGGGGAAAGTTCTCCAAACCTACCTGGCTCTTTGTGAAAAAGTTTTTTTATTTTTTTTTTTAGCAAAGTTGAGTTCAGTTTTAGTAACTACACTCAGACCTGATCACTGCCCAGTCTGCTGAATCAAGAAATCACTTGAATAGAAGCTGTTTGACAAAGGGAAGCAGACTAAAAGGTCTCAAAAAGCAACACATCATGCCACGATCTAAAGAAACCGCTAAGAAATAAAGTCACTGACATCTATCAGTCTGCAAAGGGTTGCAAAGCCATTTCTAAGTCTTTGGGACTCCAATGAACCGCCATGAGAGCCGTTATCCACACATGGAGAAATCTTAGAACAGCTGTGAACCTTCACAGGAGCAACCAAACTACCAAAATCACTCCAGGAGCTCATCGACTCATCCAGGAGGTCACAGAAGAACCCAGAACAACATCTAAAGAACTGCAGGCCTCACTTAAGGTCAGAGTTCATGGGTCAACAATAAGACAGACTGGGCAAAAATGGCCTCCATGGGGAAACCCCTGCTGACCAAAAAGAACACAAAAGCTTGTCTCAGATTTGCCAAAAACATCTTGATGATCCCCAAGAAAATATTGTGTGGACTGACGCGATTAAAGCTAGGTTTAGGAGGCAGTTACTTTTTCCACACAGGGTTAGATAGGCTTGGATAGTTTCTTCTTTAAATAATAAATGAAATCCTCATTTAAAAAAAGCATTTTGTATTTATTCAGGTTGTTTTTGTCTAATGTCAACATTTGAGATGTGATAAACATGCAAAAAGCCATTACTTTTTCACAGTACTGTATGTTTATGAATCAAATAATAACAGCGCCTCCTAAAAGTGTCTAAGTTCATATCTGTTACAGGTTTCTCATAATTCTGAGAGCTGCACTGGTGTGATAAAAACCTTTGGTTAATGAGCAGTTTGTTTTGCATGTAAAAAAATGTATCCATACACCATAGAAAGAGGTTAAACAGGTCATTGTACCCGTGTTTTTGCTCATCTCACGCACAGAAGCACACACGCTGTTTAAAAACAAATATTTAACTCATCAAATGTGCTCCGTTTGTTTTTTGAGTCCTTTTTACTTGCTGACAATTTGTCACCATTGAAGGTGCAGTGAATTAGCTATTAACAGTGCACAGACACAGTCACTGGGCTACTTTGTTACTGAGGTGGAAAAAAGTTTGATCATTTCCTCACAATGTTTCCAGTTTAACACATTTCCATCAAACCGTTTCGCTTTCAGTTACGAAGCAACCAGGACGAAGTTCGCCACTTGACTTCAGGGGACTGGGAGGTGACAAAAATCGTGGCATACGATGAAAACAACCAGACTGTGTAAGTTTTGAACAACATCATATCCTGTATTATCTCTGCAAACATAGAAGCCGATCAGACAGACGGATTGTTGGTGCCTGAGGGGAAGACGTTGAGATGCTTCTCAAAAAATGAAGGATTTAATCCAGACTGTGTGGCTACTCGTTGCCAGTCTGTAATTATAATGTTTGACTAAGAAGTACGCTTAGAAAGTAGCCGCTCAAATGTAAAGTAGAAGATAAGAAAAGATTTCAGCTAAAAGCCTCGTTTTTATCCAGATAAAAGCTATTTTTCAATTTCCAGTCGACAAGTGGAAGAGAAAACTTTTTTTAAAAAAAAACCCTTTGTCTGTGTCTTATTAAATGTTGCCATTATTGCTACAAATAATAATAATTCAGCTCGATTCAGTAGGAGGAGATGAGCATCAAAAACAAGTGGTGCATGAGTCGCAGGATTCACGGCAGTACCGCAGCCGCAGACTCGCAGTGCATGCGGATGGATAATGGATGTGTGACCTTGTCCCACTTTAGCTGCTCTGCTTTCCTTCACACAGATACTTTCTGAGCACAGAGGACGCTGCAAAGCAGAGACATTTATACAGGTGAAGCACACAAAGTGTCCCACTCATTATTTCTGCAGCATCTTCCACTGTTGTGCGTGCGCGTGTGTGTGGCGCTCAGTAAGCATTTCCTCTCCTTTCTTCTGACAGCGTGTCAACCGTCGGCTTGTTTCCACGGCGATGCCTCACCTGTGGACTGAGGGAGGAGTGCACTTTCTTCGATGCTGATATCAGCCCCGATGCGAAGCACGCCGTGCTGCACTGTCAAGGTCAGAGAGAGTCGACTCAGGAACCGGATCCTGCTCAGATAAGGACCGCGCACAGGTTACGAGGCCTCGTGTGTCCAAGATCTGGCATTTTAATGAGCACTTTTAAAAAAGGTTTTAAGATTTGTCTGCCAGTGGCTTGTGCAAATAAAGTCACCGTGCAACACACAAAGAGACAGAAGCCCATGAGAAACACAGTTTGCACATAGAAATATTTACAGTCATGAAAAGAGACTCTTTCAGTTCAAAAGATTTTATATATGAGAAATCATGTGGTCGCTAGCAGCTCTTAAAATGAGGTAAATACAAACTCAGATGAACAACAACACGACATACTGCACTGTCATTATTTATTTAACACAAACTGAGCCACAGTGTGTAGACATTGGCTTTTTATTACCATCCTGATGTATAAAATCTTAGAAATGAATCAATATTTTACATTTAAAATAAAGTAAAGCTGGTCTGTGTAGTTTGAGTAGAGGTTGTGCGACTGTCTGATAACACTTCTCAAATCAAATCTCAATCAAATGTTTTATATAAAACAACAAAGATCTGTTTGCATTCTTGAATCAGCAGCTTGGTGTAATCTGGATATTAAACATTTGTTGGCCTCTGATCCAGTGGTTTTCAGACTTGTTGCACCCAACAATACAGTGCACACTTCTGTTTATATCTACAGGAATTAGCCTTGTTCTAGTTCTTTTGATTTTGTAATCAAATTAAGCCACATTCGAGTGTGGAACCTACAGTTTTTTTTTTGGATTTGCTAAAAGCTCCATCCATTTTCTTAACTGTGTTTCCAGGCCAGCCCTTTGAGTGAGAGGCGGGTACAACCTGGACAGGACTGCCGCCGATCACAGGGCACTGAGCTCCACTGGCTCTTAAAACCTTTTCACCCAACACTTTCTTGCTGCCTCTGATTTGCTTTTTGCAGTTTCTCTCTGAAGGGATGTTTGGTTTCCAAGTGCCTCTTTGGCTTGCTTGGCACCACGTTAACCACGTTTGTTAACTTCTCCGGACAAATGACACAGTCGGGCTGAAGGCCGTTGACATTCCCACTCCACCTGAAACCAGAAAACGAGATCCCTGAACATGCTCCCTGGTGCTTGGCAGGAAGATAAAATCCTTTCTTTTAAAGTTACTTTGAAAGGTCTGGCAAGGGAAGAGTGCATTTTACTTGGTCGAAATAAATAAGTTAAAAATCTCCAATTTTGTCCTTACTCTGTTTGGGGTTTTTTTTTTGCTTTCGCATCACTGATAATTTGTCAAAACACATCCCAAAACAGGATGCATCTGCACAGTGCTTTTTATTCATAAACACGCAGTCATATTTCTCTCTCTTCCATCGCAGGTCCCGGAGTTCCAGCTGTGCTGCTTCTCAGTTTCGCCGACACGGACTGTGAGTGGAGCCTTTACCCTGCCTGATGGTGTTTATGCAATGTTTGCGTGGGCGGGCAGATGTGCTTTTTCCTCACTCCTGCTCTGAAATGGAAAATAGTTTGCAGCAATTAGGCGGCATCATCTCATTTGTGTGGAAACATGAGCAGCTGCTGGATTTGGTGCCAGACCGCGCTGATAATTTCTCCATTTCGTGGCGTTTAACGTGTTTTGTATCACAGTCGAATCGGGCGTGCGGCATCTCTTCGCGTTTTAGAAGAGCTAATCATCAGTGTTGTTGCATCGGGGCTGCAAGGGGAATTAATTAAAAGATTGTGAAAGAGTAGATTTGTGTAACATCTGTGTAAATTAGTGACACGCAGACTGGAAATTCAGCAGGAAGCCAAAGTAAGGACTCCTGCTAACTACTATGTGTGTGTGTGTGAGGTTGTAATTGTGGTAGTCCTGCCTTTGCTTTGCTCTGTCCTCTGGATGAAGAGCTGAAGACTTTCTTTTCATTAGGCTGACTCTGTTTCTGCTTGACTGCACAGTTCAACTTTGTTGCTTCTCCAAAAAGACAAAAAAAGCTGTTGGGCTTCAAGTGCACATGATCTAAAGAATTTTCTGTTACTCGAGGGCAGGAATTAAAAGCTGGAATTAAAGATGAACAGTAACAGTGAAATATTCATGCTGATCTTTGTCTCCGATTTTCAGATGTCGGGGTGTTTTCACAAGCACAAGCTGCTCCCAACACAACATAAAATGCTTTTTTTTCTGTTACACACGCATAAAAAATTAGTTTCCTGGGATTAATTTTGTGAGAAATTCTTCCAAATGTCAAGGCTTTCAGGGATAACAAAGCAGATGCTTGTCATGAATTTGTTTCAGAGTGGAACATTTTCCAAAACTGACTCAGTCTGTTTTTGTCTCTCGTGAAACTGAAATCTCACCATTTGGGACAGTGAGGCCAGTCCCTTTATTTTGGCTGTAGACTGGAAACATTTGCGTTTGACATCAAAAAATGAATACGATACAAGAAATCAACATCTCGGCTTTTATTTCCAGATAGTTACATCTGCATCTGATGCAGATGTTTAGAAGATGGGGATCCTTATATCCTTATATGGGTTTTCTATGAGCAAGCCCGCTGTAGGTTGCCCACAGAACACTGTGGCTGGGGCCCAGAGTGGTAAAACTACACCCCCATCCACTAGCCTACATTGGCCCCACATGAGTTTTCTGTGGCCATGTCCACAAAATCACTTCTTCAAGGCTCAAAAGAGAAAAATTGCCAGGATCCCTACGTGGGGTAGCTTACATGGGCCTCACATATTGGTTTGCCCACAGAAAACCCACACAGCTCACACAGCCCACCTACAGCTGCACACCGTGGGCCTGCAGGGCCACGTAGAGTCCTTTTGTCACATGACTGTTGTTACCATCACAAATGGCTCCTAGAGCAACTAAATGTAGGCAGATTTGTACTAACAAAAGATGAGATTTGATGAAAGCCAATTTAAAAACTAGCAAAAATATCAAAATCAGCAAATCCTGAAGTGCTGGAACAGGGCAAGACAAAGGCAGTCAAACTGATCATTGACTAGACTGTATATACTGTATACAGAGAGCTGATTGGAAAACGAGACAGGCGAGGCAGACAATTGGGGATGCAGAGGAAAAGAGCAAAGTCATCTTTTATATACAGTCAATGCAGTTTTTTGTGCAAGTATTTGACAGGAGTATCTGGAAATTGTGCAACAATTTTGAAGTTCTTTAATTTCCCAGATGGAACCCTCCCAAAGGGATGAATAAAGTTAATCTAACCGTAATCTAATCTAATTTATGAATGGAGAGAAATCTGCCATGACAGGTCTTCTTCTTCGGAGAGTGTTGGAATATGAGTTGCTTACAGCCCTAATGATGCTTATCCAGCAAGTGTTTACGTAGTGGATTTTTAGGCAGTTTAACCAGCAGCTTTTTGTAAAGCCTCATGTGTCTTGCTGCCACACAGAAAATAAATTAATGGCGACTGAAGGTCTCCCAGTGTGTTAACTGCATAAATGAAGCAGAGAGAAACCAGTCAAAGAGCCAAGAGTGACAGCTGTCAAGTCTGGTTTTTTATAGCCCAATATTACAAATGGCAAATTTCCCTCACAGGGTTTCGAAATCTGTACCAGCTGCACTTGGCCTGATTTGGATAAGAGAAAAACACACTCAAAAAAAAAAAAAAAAAAAAAAAAAAAAAAATTAAAGAAAAAAAAAAATAAAAAAAGGAA
>VUQK01039957.1:0-10110 GCA_015106715.1 Bujurquina vittata
CACTGATGTCAAAGTAGTGCTGCGCAGGCTCAATGTACACAAAACTGTCCTGATGGCATCTCTGGACGTGTGTTCAGGGCATGTGCAGGGGAGCTGGTAGGCATCCTGACGGACTTATTCAACCTGTCCTTGGCCCATGCTGTTGTGACGACTTGCTTCAAATCTTCCTCCATTATGCCAGTACCAAAACACTCCTCTCCAAAGTGTCTCAATGACTACCTCCCAGTAGCGCTTACTCCCATTGTCACAAAGTGCTTCGAACAACTGGTCATGGCACACCCCAGATCCTGTCTTTTTTTGAAATGTAGATGGCTGAAGGCAGAGTTGTGCTACCATGCTACACTGCACCACACAATCCAAAACAGCTTGAGGATTCTGGAATAACTGACTAAATTTGCCTCCACTTGTCAGGCCAACAGGCTACTCAGTTCCACCTAAAACACAAGATTGTAAAGCAATATTTACTCACACAACACTTACAGTACCTGCTGCCAAACCCTGAGCTATGTGCTGCTTAGTTGGCTGAACTTGGGACAGCTTTTCCCATCTTCCTTCAAATCTTTTGTAGCAGCGTTAGTGGCAACTCAGAGGATTCCTTCATTATATTAACTGCACACAAGTAATTACTTTCAATCGTAATCACCAGAATCAAACACTGGCACAGGATTCATGTACAGATGTGTGTGCGCGCGCACACACACACACACACACACACACGCGTAAACTCATTCAGAAATGCAAACCCAGTTGAAGCCACAATAAGTCAAAGTTGCTGGTAAAAGTGTGTGTTTGGGAGATCTTCACAGCTGCACACCCCGCAGCTGACAGCTGCAGCGTAGGGTTGATGTGTGCATGATAAGCTGCAAGTGATTATTATTATTGTTGTGTGATAGTTTATCACACCACAGGAGGACAGTTACACTCACCTGGCTATGTTTCCCTGGAAGCATCATCACACACACACACACACACGCACACGCACACACACACACACACACACACACACACACGCAAACTTAATCTAATCTGTGTGTTTTCTCTCTGCTGCAATAATACTGTGGCCTAATTGGCTCTGACAACTTGGCCAACTCAATTCCAGCCAGTCTCGTCCAGAATGCCTCTCTGTGTCTCTAATTAGGTCCAATCAGCTGGAGTGATATTTATCGATTCACCTCATCCCTCTGTTTCTTTCTCTTTCTCCCCTTCACTCATTCTTTCTGTGTTGCCTTATCTTTTTCCTGAAGGAGACCGTGTTCCTCCTCTCTTGCTAATTTTAGTAAGAGTAAAATAATTGTGATTGATGCAGGTGCCTGTTTCTTCCTTCAAAAGCTTTTTAAATAGATACCCCTCCTGCACCCCCACCCGCCCCAAAAGAAAAGATGCAAGAAGCTAATTAGCTCGCAAGGATGAGCGAAGAGAGAGGCCTTATCGAGCCGTTATCAGTTTGCCTGCCCCACAGCTTTAAACATCATATTAGATATCTTAATCGTTCATTCTGACAGGGGCGTCAGGGACAAACCTTCTCATTTTCCTGGCCAATTGACGTGCTCGATTGTCCCCCCTCTGGTTCCTTAACTTTTCCTTTTTTTACCTTTCCCTTTTCTCTTTTGAGAAACACATATAGCCGTCAGGTACGTGATGGGAATGCTAGATACTTTAATTCATCTAAGCAACCTTTTAACCTCACACTGAATGCAATGCTACATTCGCGAGTCTGAGCAAAGTCGCCGTGTGTGTGTTTTGGGAGTATCGACATACCGGCCTCGCTGCTAAAGACCCGTCTGCAATGACATTGGAGCTGATGATTGTTTTTCTGAGTCAGTGATGGGACAATGGCAGATACAGACCTAGAGGAAAAGAACAGGAGAGGGATTACCTGCATATACAGAGTAGCAGAACTGAGTGTGGGTCGTGGGACAGATTAATGTAAATCTTTACTTCATGTAGCTGTATTAGAAGACTATAAATGTTAATGGAAACGAATGTATAAATGGAAATCATAATGTAAGTGTAGACTTTCAGCATTAGTTCAAGAAGTTTAACAAAAGTATTGCATTAACTGTTCATACTTACATTTGAGCTATTGTCAGTGACTTGGTGTCTGTTCCTCAGCATATATGTCTGACCTAGAATGTTCAAATTCACACCATACATGCATCTACTAAAATTTTTACTCAACTTTGAATGTTGGCAACCTTGACCTAAAGGCAAAGGTCAGAGGTCAAATTTTCTGAAAATCTTGTAACTGCGATAACTTGAGAACAACTCACCTAGGGTGTTCAAATTCACACCACCTCTCTTCTTAAACTAGCTTCAACAAATCTTTCCCATAGTTTTATGGTATGACTCATTAACTTTACCCCTGTATAGTTACTACAGCGCTGCACATCACCTCACACTTCTCCCTTCCCCAGGCATCCTCTTCCTGTCCAAGATCGTGGTCAAAAGGTCCATTGCCCCCTCTCCTCGACATACCACCACAGCTATGTCATATGGACCAACCATCTTTCCACTCTTCATCTTCTTCATAACTGCCCTCACTTCCTCGTTACTAATCCTCTGCACTTCCTGATTCACTAACTGTCCTCCATCCACCCCCCCCCTCTCATTTTCTTCATTCACAAACTCCTCAAAGTACTCCTTCCACCGTCTCAGCACACCTCATTTATTTCCTTCCATTTCCTTCTTTATCCTCTCCCTCACAGGCCGTGCATCCTTTCCAGCTCAACCTCTCTGCCTACCCAGTCGATACAAGTCCTTTTCTCTTTCCTTAGTGTCCAACCTCACATACAACTCACTATAAGCCTTTTCCTTTGCTTTAGCCACCTGATGCTTTGCTGTATGCCTAACCTCCTGATACCTGTCTACTTTCTTCATCTCCCTGATTATCGCACCTTATATTTACTAACTTCTTCCTCTGAATACTTTCCTGTACTTCCTTATTCCACTACCAAGTCTCCATGTTCTTTTTCTTCTGTTGAGAGGATACATCAAACATCTTCTTGGCAATTTCCCTCACCTGTACTTCCCCAGTCATTTGGTAACTCTTACCTACCACCCAGAGCCTGTCTCAACTCCTCCATACACACTGTGCA
This sequence comes from Bujurquina vittata, assembly GCA_015106715.1. Taxonomy (NCBI): domain Eukaryota; kingdom Metazoa; phylum Chordata; class Actinopteri; order Cichliformes; family Cichlidae; genus Bujurquina; species Bujurquina vittata. The sequence goes on from VUQK01039957.1 coordinate 3,096, forward strand.
GCATACTGTGGTTCTCTCTTCAACTTTTAATTCTTCGCTCTACCTTCACTTCTTCTTCTTGATGTCCAGAGTCATACTGCAGACTACCGTCTAATGGTGCCTTGCTACATGATGTCCTTCCACCACCATCGCAGTCTCTCGGCTCTTTCAGATCTCACCTTCTGCACCTTCCTCCACCCTTATAAGACCCTATTTTCATCCCTCTTCTTGAAATACTGTACGTGTATACCACAGCCATTTCTGTCCTCTTTGCAATCTCCACTACCATCTGGCATTTCTGTATTTCTCTCCTTAATACCAAACCTACCCAGTACCTCCTCATCACCTCTGTTCCCTTCAGCTACATGTCCACTGAAGTCCACTCCAATCACCACTCTCTATCCCGTCTCTACCACTTTATCTAAATTACTCCACAATTCCTCTTTTTTTTTTTAAAAAAGAAAATATGACATCCAACCTGTGGGGCATACACATTGACAGCATTTAACATCACCCCTTCAATTTCCATCTTCAAACTCATGAGCCTGACCCTCCTTAGTTGCACAAAACTATTCACATACTCTTTCATCTACTCCAGTTCTGTTCCTAGCTACGCCATTATAGAACCGTTTCCATCTACCCTCAATGCTTTTGCTCTTGCTTCAGACCTGAAAAGCTTATTTGATTTGGCCAAGATTTCATGCCAGATATTTTGAACTGTGAATCATACAAAGCTACTCTAGTAGACTCAAAGAAAAAAAATATAGAGCTGGAAATTAATGTAAGTGGCCCCTTTCAAGATTTCATATCAACTGTATATATATGTATTTGGACTTGCATGAAATAATCCACTAATATAAGGCAGCAATAAACTGTATAAACTGTAGTGTTACAACACTCACTCACAATCACTGAAATAAGACAAGGAATTATGACAGCATGTTATTGTGAAGCAGGTCATTTTTGTGATGATCAACCAGCTTAAGTTTAAATTAAAAATGACACTAGTCCACAGTTTTAGCGACTCTAGTAGGAAAGTGTTTTTTGGTAATAAGAAACAACAACAACAACAATGAAAAAAGAGCCCAACTTGATTTTATTTCGCTCTCTGGAGTATGTTAGTGGAAGTCTTGTTTATTTCAACGCATTTTAGATCACAGCCCACAACTGTCGATTGAGTCTCCTGGCTCTCAGTGACGAGAAAAGTCTGATAAAAGTCTCTTTAATGCCTCTCCAGCAAAGTTAGCAGCTGGCTGGTGATCACATAGAGATGAGAACAGCCAGTGTTTCAAAACACAAGCTTAAAGTAGAGGAAGAAAGGTTTTATTCACAAGAGGCTAAATTTATTTTCCTGGTCTAAAATGGTATTGTCATTTGTCAGTGGAGGCCGAGGAATTAACAGTTTTATATGGTTTGTACTCACTTTAGTGGAGGTCACTCCCCCTGTCAGAACAAATGTTTTCTGTCTCTTTAAACTCATCTGGTGTCATTTTATCTTTTTTATAAGTTGCTAAAAAGATCTGCTAACATTGGATGAGTTTCTGTTTTAGGCATTCCTTCTGTAGAAAGTTTTAGGACTTCCTCAGTAACTGAAATGCACCGTTTTTTTTTTTTTCTCTGATGGCCATCCAGGACAGTGATACGCTGTTTGACAGCACTGGATCAGAGCTAAATTAACTTCAAATGAAATATTATGCAGCAGCGAGCCAGACGAGCGTGACTGGCTGGACTCCTCATCACCTGCGAACCCTGGTGTAATTTTCAAGGCTGGGATGATGAGATATGAACGTCTCGTTGTCTTTTTTTTTTAGCAAAGCAGCAGGGTGCCATCATCCATTTGTCCCTGTTGGGAGAATCCAGCTTTTAACTCGGTCTGCTTTGCCTCTTACTTACTCTTGTGTACAGATGCGAGTGCTCACTGAGGCTTTCTGACCTCCACATAACCCCGATTTAAGACAGAATGATGCTTTCTGATCTTTCCAGCTCTAGCCGAACCTCTGCCTCCTGCTCTGCGCTGGTGTCTCTCACCTGCTCTCTCTCCCCCTCTGTTCTGTGCGGAGTGTATACAGACTGCCTGTTTGTGTACCTGCAAACTGACAGACTCCGCTTTGATCAGGTCTGAACCCCAGGGGCAACACATCGTCAGTCCTTCTCTCTAGTTGCCTGCGCGTAGACAGACGCGCGCACACACATTCACATGCACACACTCATTCTCGTACACATCAGAGAGGGAGATGATGTGAGATAGAGAAAAAGGGAGCGAGCAAAGCCTTTTGATGTGCTCAATATTTTCTGTGTTCGTGTTTCAAACAGCAGCCATCATAGAATGTAAGAGGAGAGGCTCAGAAAAAGACTGGAGGATGGCTGATTTACCCTTCAAACCGTAACAGGGGCTGATGGGGAAAAACACAGGGGCAGACTCATCGACTCATTTCCTCTCGTCTTTCAGACTGACCCCCACTCGCTTGCCCCTCCGACTGACAGGCATCCACTGCCTGGCTTTTAAATTGAGCACCCTGCTACGGTGATTAGCAATTTTCACTTACCTCACCTGTGTGTTTGTGTGTGTGTGTGTGTGTGTGAGCGAGAGAGAGTGTTTTTGTGTGTGTGCGTGTGCGTTTGTGCGTGTGTGTGTGTGGGTGTGTGTGTGTGTGTGCGAGAGATGTGACCGAGAAAGAGTGCTGGTACTTGGACAGATTTTGAAGTGCCAAAATTGGCTGCTCAGATGCCCCAGCTCTGACCCCTCTCTAGTGGGCCAACAAGCAGATGGCATTCAAGTGGTTAGACCCCAGGTGGATGGAGCGGAGGTTGAAGGCGTGGTCGGCACAATGAAGTGGTGGGTTACCTCATTTTTCCTTCCCAAACCTTTTAGTACGGGTGTGGGGGGCTCTGTTAAGTGATTTTTATTTGGGTGATTAGGCTGTCTATTCAGTGAGCCAGCTGAATCCTGCTCCCCTGCTGCGCCACTGACATGATTACTGAGGTTACGGATGTCACTTTCCTCTCTGCGGTTCATCTCCCATCATCATCTTGAATATCTTCTCATCACCCTTTCATCGTACTCTATTCGTTGTATCAGCCCCGAGACGCACGCATGCCAATTATTCCCCCAGTCCGCCGCCTTGCTGATGCAAAAATGATTTTGCGTCCAGGTAAACGCCTCATGTTCAGGACACGGATCTCGTCGGGGAAATTAAGTCTCCCTGGACATTTTTCCTGCCTGGTGAAACACTTGAAAGGTTCAATCACAAAAAAAATAAAAAATAAAAAATATCCCCAGCTCTGTATTGAGCTTACATGACAGTGAGTTGGCACTATCTATCTGCCACGGAGCAATGCTTCCTCCCAGGTTGCAGGTTATTAACTGACAACAGAAGGTGATGAGAAATGAAATGTAGCCGTAGCTTCCACACTGGATCTGGGTCAGGCCAGACCTAGACGAGGTAGAACGTTCTGGTGCGAGACGGACTGCACCGCTGGGGTGTGTTTTGGGAATGTGGGGGGGGGGGCAAGCCGCAGAAAAGGTAGGATTTTTATTTTTCCCTTTATTTGTTCCTGCTCAGTAAACCACTCACAGCCCGAAGCCAGATGGGACAGAGCCAGTGTATTCTGGAGAGAAAAAGCAGGTGTCTACCGTATGACTCTGCTGAAATAGCACTCCCATCCCGCTCGCTCACAATTACACCCTATTTTGGTCATCTGCTTTGTCTGTCCACAATAGGAAATGAAGGGAGGAGGGGTATGTTATAACAGCCAGGCTTTTCCAGATGTGAAACTGTCGCTGATAGCATGCCATTGTCTCTGCCGACCCTCTGGACACTGGTCAAATCATCTATTGTTCTACTGAGCACTGTATTCAGTTAGACAGCAAAGGCAGCTATGCAGGCTTCAGTTCTCCCCACGCAGAATACACACACACACACACACACACACACACACACTCTCTAGCAGTGCTGTGGCAGGTTGGGGAAGCCCGTGTTTTTGTAGCTACAAATGATGCATGTCAATTAAATGTGTCACAAGCAAACAATCATTAAGTTACTGTTTTGGACAGGATACGATTGGTGAATGTGTGTGCGTGTGTGTGTGTGTGTGTGTTTGTGTGTGTGTGATGGTGCTCAATATCTGGCTGCTGCATGAAGTTATTTGTCACAGGGAACCAAAATAAGGTAAGTGCCTATCCAATCCTCAGAAGTAGACTTTAGAAATTCTACTTGTGTTTTCTGCACAATTTTTTTTTTTCCCACTGGATGAAAAAACACAATTATTTTAATTAACTTTTTGATTTTGTGTTCAAGACACCCATTCGGGTGGGCTGAGCAACGCCTGCCCATAGCTAGAGCCGGTCCCTGTGCGCGCACTGTTTTTCAAACAGCTAAGTTGTCTAAATGGTCCATTTTCAGAAAACTTGTACTATATGCACGTTACATGCTGGCTGAATGTAATATAAACAGATATTTCCGGAAGACTGTGTTTATGCACACTTTCATTTGGAAGATGAAAAAAAAAAAAACTTTCTTGAAATGATGAATTATTCCACAAACACTGAGGGCATGACAGACATGCAGTCTGCATGCAGTGGGATTCCATGCAGTGACTGCATCATTATCTCAACAAATGGGAGCACACATTTATTTGCATTTTCTTGTTCCAGACTCATTCAATAATCAGTAAAAAGACGGAAAGTTATGAAAACAGACCACAAAGATGTGATGGAAGAAGTATAAAAACAAAGGTTTAAACATTAGAATAATGTTGGAATAATGCTCGCTCTTGCAATTTATTCCTGCATTTTCCCACTCTGTTGCTTTCTGCGCATACCCACCTCTTTTTTTTCATACAGCCTGGTCTGGAGAGAATAATTTAGTTGTGAAAGAAAACTGCTACTGCTCACTTTTCTATTGTTATCACACTGTCCCATTGTAGGATTGTATAATTATAAGTGCAGACTGATGAAAAATCATCATTTTTTTTAGGTGCTGACGGAGTATTTAGTGGTGCTGTGGTATCAGTTGCAGTATACACATTTAAGTATGCTTGGGTCACACATATTTGGATATAACAAGGAGGCATAGCCTGCTTACAGTTGGTTGTTGTGACACCTGGATAGCGTCTGGCCTGCTGACATGGATTAAGAGAAACAGAAGAAGAGTAAAAAGCTTCCTTAATTTTAGTGTACCATAGACTAAAACATTCTATGAACAAGAGCGTTTCCTCTTCAAGATAATTGATCAGACACAAAAACAACGGATTCAAATGTGTGCACTCTGAATTGTATTTGTTTTGCTGTGTGCACATTTGCATACCAGCGCCTCTTTTCTCTGTAGATAAGGTCAAAGTGCATTTCCTGCTTCAGCCGTTTGCATAAGCAAACAGTTTTGAATGTGTAACACGTGCACACGTCACCATTATTGCCATCATTTAAATTGTATAGTTGACAAACTCTGTTTCTTCATTTCATGACATAAAACAGAAAACATTTTTAGAAACAAAAAAAATTCAAACATTAAGTGCTACTTGCCGTTGATTTCATGGTCCTTCTCGAGTGTTTCTTCATTAAAAGGTGAAACAGACTTTATCATTTAATGAAGCAGGTTGAATTTCTTTAACCCCACAGAGGCGTTTATGTCATCCATTTCTTCCTCTTCTACCTTTTGTGTGCGAGGCATTAACGCATACACGAAGCGATCACTCTTCCATTATTAAACTCCGCTGTCTCGATTCCCTGAAGATACCACAATAAAATGTGCAAATTGATGTTCTTCTTTCTGAGTGTTGATCCCACAATAACAGAGCTTCGCTGCATAATTAGGACAATATTGATTGATGTGTTATACGGCCCGGCCTCCGTATTCTGCACTGATCTTGGCTTGTGTGCGCTCTATCACAGTTTTCAGACTGCAGAGCTGGGTGATCCCTGTGGCTGACAGCCTCCCTCCAGGTGGTCTGGACTTCATTACAGACAGGGAGTCAATCTGTAAACGGCAAAAGTCTCCTCATGTAGCATTCACACGTGGCACGTGTGCGCCAAGATGAGACTGAAACAGATGCACGTCAGAAGAGATGCGCGGCTGCTCAAAGATTATCTCTGTCTACAAGATGCGTGTAAATGTTTCAATTTTCTTTTTTCTCTTTTCCAGGGTTCACAGCTGAAATGGAGGCCACTGGCCTTTTTGAGCTTTTGGAAAAACATGAAACAGCTGTGAGTCCACGACTGCCCGTTGCTCTCCTCTTACTGTGGACCCAAAAAGAGATTGCAATTAACCTAAGTGGAAAAGCTCTTTAAATTCTGTAAATGAGTAAGACTGTGCAACAGAGGCTTGGAGATTTCCCTCACTACACCTGGCGGTGAGTAAGTCAGCTGAGGGACGTCACGTCCCTTTTGGAGGTCAGGGGTCAAGTTATTGAAGTAGAAATCAATGGCGGAATCCCCAGTGGCCTTAAGAGGACTAGAAAGGGAAGGAACATTTCAAACAAATAAATAGCAGTATTTTCAAGGTGCCCTCCCTACTTCACAGCTGTGGATTGATCTCGTTGGTTTAACCCAGAGGAGGCAGAGAATGGGAGAAGCATGGAGAGACTCGCTCTGCCTTGCTCTCTTTTATGTAAGTGCTACTTTTTCACCTTGCTGCTGACACGCTCCTTCTCTGTGTTGGTGCCAGCGAGGCTGGGACTGCAGTCTGTCCAGACTCACAGGCAGCCGCTGGTCGAGGGTAATCTGCTTCACAAAACAACCTGGAATAATGTAAACTTTCATACGGCCACATCTCACAAGTCTTTGAAAGCTTTTTTTTTTTTAAAAGTTTAATTCCTGTGTAAGACTTAAACACTTTCAAAGACTTTCCTTGAGACAACCAAATATAGAAGGTAGTATTAGTTTGTGAACCACACTAATAGCAGAAATATAGCAGAAATGAACGCAATAATGTGTTTATTTAATGACACAGAAAATGCTCATATAATGTCACTTTTTTTTTTTTTTTTAAAAGAAAAACTCATTTCAGTCAAAAAGGGCGGTTAAACAAAAACCAGCCGG
>VUQK01039958.1:0-12339 GCA_015106715.1 Bujurquina vittata
TAATATGGATGATGGAACAAAACAGATCAGGATCAGTCCATCAGGACTGGATTGTGCACAGAAACACTGCATTATTCACACTTTCAGTTCACTCCTGAGCTGAAGGGGGAGGTGCGTAACACAGGCAAGTGGACGTGTGTGTGTGTGTGTGTGTGTGTGTGTGTTGGGGGTTGCAGAAGTCTTGTAACTCCCCCAGAGCTCAGATCAATCAGGACAACATAGTTCTATAATGAATGTGAATCCCAGGTGTGTGTCTGTGTGTTTCTCCTAAGGTGACCTAGTGGAGGTAGTAATGATGTCTAACAATCATGGAAACGACATGAAAACCCAACCCTCAGAGGAGTGTGTGTGTGTGTGTGTGTGCGCGCGCGTGTGTGCGCGCGCGTGTGTGTGCGCGCGCGTGTGTGTGCGTGCGTGAGAGCGAGAGAGAGAGAGAGACCCTCACATGTACTACAGCAACTGTAAATCAGGGCTTACTGTGACTGTGGCAGCATTACTACCACAATGGGAGGTTTAATGCAACAACAGAAGCACAGCAGCTTCATGACCTGTCTCAGACTAACAATTTCAAACTATTTGCGTATAGATTCCCTGATAATCAAGGCTGTGTGTGCAGAAAGGTTGAAAACCTTTTCTGTCTGCTGGCACCACGATGTCTGCATCACTTATCAGGGTGAATTTAGTTCCTACTGTAAATAAAAAGGTTCATAGTGATAATAAGAAAAACAGTCCTGAATCAGTTCCAGCTGGAAATTCATTATATCTGGAATTGCGAGATTTGAGATATCGGGCCACATAACATCTGTCCTGATAGCTCATACTCCCCAACAGGCACAGCTGAATGTCCAAAAAGAACATGCAGGCTGTTTGGCCAAAGCAGTCTACCTGAGAGCTGGTGCAGTATGAAGAAAGCAATTGTGTGTTAGTGAAACGTCCTGAGTGCCAGAAGGATTTTCTTCTCAGTCTATGTGGTGCACACCATTCCAGTGAAGCTGAGTAGTGTGAGCCCCTTAGAGTTAGAGGACACATCCTTCTCTCCCCAAGCCTGCTAATCCAGAGGAACGGCCCTACACCTTCACACAGGCCGGCAGAGGTGAGCGAGCCAGTGCAATCTCACATCAAGTCCTGGGATCTCCCACAGAGGGCAGCGACTACCTGAGTGAACACAGCTGCCATATCTACACAGCACCAGGAGAGAATACATTTACATTTCCTGCACTCCTACACTCAAAGTACACAAAAAAATTATTTAAAGGCTAAAAATATGGATTTTGAATGATAGTCTCCTTTAACTTGTGTCAGTTTTATTGATTAACATTGCGCAGTGGTAGGTGGAGGGTTTAAGATTTCATTCTCTGTTCATCTATCATCAAAACAACTCAAAAGGTTTTGAACCAAAATTGATTTTAAAAAAATAACTGGTGAAAATATTTCCTACAGGCCCAAAATTTCATTTTTAAGGTCACTAAAATTTTTCTAATGTTTAATAAAAAAAAATCCCGGCTCTAATCGTTTGTAAATTTTTCTAAATTCACATGTCAGTGAATTTTTCATTTATAGCAATTAAATTACATGATCATGTAAAAACAATTACTTTTGATTGTTCAATGACTTTTTTTATTTTAAATTAAAATACTCACAATAATGCCAAGTGAACTACAAACCCAACACAAAAATCACACACACGCATAAAATTCATATCTCTGCATCTTCTCTTTTCATGTAGATTTCCCACCCTGTTCCTGATTGTTCTCGCCTGTCCTCTGCTCTCAGCTGTGTCTTGAAATTATTTTCCTGTGTAATGGCCGTCGTCTCCCTGTATGTGTCATTGCAGCTCTCCCAGCACATTTCTTTTCTTTTCACTGCAGTTGAGATTTTGTGTGTGTGTGTGTGTGTGTGTATATCAGCCTGCTCCTCCATGAACAGGTTTAACACAGATACACAGTCCTCTGATCCTTCAAGAACTGATCTTTCTGAGTCTCAGTAACTGCTCACAGTCATGTACCTTTCATTTTATCTCCCTGACTTCCTTCATTCAGCCTGATCTAACTGAGCTCTTTTCTTTTCATGTATCCTGTGTAACATTTTCACACACACACACACACACACGCACGCACGCACACACACACACTTTAACCTTCTGTGTTCAGAGGTGGCTCATCTGATAAGGAGCTAGAATCCAGTTATTATTTAAAACTTACTTAACTTATTACTGAAAGCAGGCTGAGTAAAAGAAACAGCTCTTCGTCTAATGCATCTAGATGGAGACAGAGCAGTTGGCAATCAGTAGACATAAGAACAAAACTATAACTTGTTTCAGCACCACAGACAGCTCCAAATGTTCTACAGTAACAGAATAAATTCAGTACCATGAACAGCTCCATATGTTTCGTTCAGTAACAAGTTTGTTTCAAACCAGGCCAGCACCACGGATAGCCTCTCATCTACAGCCAGTTCAGCACCAGTGACAGCTCCTTGATCCCCAGCGTCCAGTTCTGGGGGATTCAGGTAGATAAAGAAGCTCTATGCTAAAACCTGCTCCATAAACTGGCAGGCACCTCCCTCCACATCACACTTAAAGCAGCCCTCTCAGTACAAATGTACAAATGCCAGCAAGTGCATCAGCCACTTGTAGGTTACCTTTCAGGCTCTGCACAGACCGACCACACAAGTATAAACTTAGCACTCATTAGTGTTGATTGATGCAGCTTGTTAGTCACGTTAGCCTTCTGGCTTAAAAAAAAAGAATAAAGATAGCAGCCAAAATGTTTATGTTGAAGCTTCAAAAATAAGAGTCCAAGCAAATGGGTGACATCCCAGTAGTTACATCTAATAATTGTGATCACACAAAAATTGAGCTGTCTTTTGAGGAAACTCTGAAGTCATGAACAGTATTTTCTGGTTGTTTCATTCTTGATAAATAATCGTCATGGCATGATCTGTGAACTGCAAACAGAATTTAGATTTATTTCAAAGAAATGTTTGGAAAGCAAATCCCAAAGACTGAATTTCACAGCTTAATGGTTCCATAAAGAGCTGAAAGCTGAGCCTTCTGTGACTTTCAGCCTCCACTGGACAAAAAACCCTGAACAGAATAATACTGTGACCTTTGCAGAGTTACCAGACCAAGCTGCAGTGATGAATGGTACCACACTTTCTATCAGCACACACAAACACACGTTTTTCTCCCCAAAACAAAAGCTGGTGAATTCACACCCTCCACCTCTCGCCTTTCTCATGTGAACAGTCATGACTGCTTTTATTTATTTGTGTTATTTATTTTTATCTGCTGCTTTAATCTTTGGACCTTTGTAACCTACAGCACTGTTCAAATCCAAACATTAAACTTTCTGCTCTGCTGCAGTTCTTTCATAACAGCCATTTTATTTATTAATAAATATGGAACTGATCTGTTCATTAAAAAAAGTTACTCTACTAGAGTAAAAATGCATGATTCATAGCTCAACATAATCCTTCTTTCTCTTGTGGTTGCACTTGGTGCAGCTCCCTCACTTCCCCCTCTGTCTGAAACAAGCTGTTTTAGCTCCTTCTCCTTTAAGACAACTTCTTCCTGATTGGCTGCCCTTCAAAAATGCTTACATCATTACAAATTGGGGGCTTTCTTTTCAGAAAGCCACCAGGACTCCGATTTCTTACCTGGAACATGATCCTGTACTGCTCCTCTGGGCGTTTGACCACACACATGTTGCAGCCCATGATGGCGTCTCAGTCTGTCTGCCTGATGTGTCTCTGTCACTGCAGGTCCCTCAGGAATCAGCTGCCTGTCTGTACCAATAATCCAGCTGGTGTGTCTGACCTTTCACCTCTGAATCTGACGTCCTCAGGTCAGTGCTTGCTGTCTGCTGTCTTGCTTGTTTAGCCTTTTTTAATCACCCTATGGCCTTTGACCTAAAATGAGGTTCCAAAATTCGATGAACTCGGATCACCGCGTTGGAGCCAAAAGGAGGTGATGGTGAAGTCTTTATTCCCTGCTGATAAAAATCATTTTTTGTAAGAAATTTGATGCTTATCTCCGTAAGTTTTAGCTGTAAGTCGTTACAGAAAAAAAGTAGTTCATCAAACAGTGCTCGGGTATAAGTGCTGCTGTCATCTGTGAAGCAGATCTGTGCTTGTTCTTCAAACCCTGTTAGATTTCAAGCAAACATGTTCCAGAGTTGGGTACTGGTAGTACTTCATCTAAGACTCTGCAGCATGTGCTCCATTAAGTGTCTCCAAAAATGTGCAGCTTCTTTTATCAGTCACAGTTTCTCCTACAAAGACAAGAAAGGGAAAAACAGCTGAGAGACCAGCTGGATTTACTTCCTGTCCTCTTTTCTGCTCCAAAGGAAAAAAAAGTAAAACCCACTTCTGTTTCTCAATGCTTCACGCTTGCAAGCAAAAATAATGACGAAACAAAAGCAGCACAGCGTCCTTCAGCTCCATTTTTGTCATAAAAAAAGCTGCGTACTGTTGCTCGAACAGCTCCTCGCATTAAGCTGCTTTTATCTGGCGTCCTGCGGCCGGCGAGGAGGCGAGGCCCCATTCATCAAAATTAATTTTTATTCATGCACGGTAGATTGTTTCAGCCCTGCAGTGGGAAAGGGACAATGAGGAGGAGGAAGCAGCTCTCTGCTTTGTGCTTCAAAGTATTGACATGAAAAATCAGTTTGTTTAAGTATAAACAAACTGAATTGTTCCTGATGAAGTCCAAGTGCTTCGTCAGTCCACTCTCAGCACGCAGCAGCATTCGGCTGATCTCAGCTGTACTTTCAGTGTTGAGTCATTATTCAAACATCAAGTTGTTAAGAGCATCATATTGTGGCAGCAGAACTGGTCAAAAGGGGAAACAATATTTTATCTTTCTGGCAAAACAAATCTGTTTGTTTGAATAAATGTGAGTGTGTCTGTGAGCGATGAATAAAACACAATAAATCCAAACTGCTGCTTTTAAAAACAAGTGCAGCAGAAACTTCAGAAAACTTTATACTTATTAAAGGATGAAATCTGAATTCTTTTTGTTTGACTCTTCAAATAATGGGTGTGGGACTAAATCACAGAAATATCATCTTCGATCAGGATCCTCTGAGTCTTTTTTTCCTGCTCCGATTAAACAAAACCTTTAAAAAGCAAATCTGCAGCTAAACGTTTTGTTTCGTGAGATTCTCTGAGCCGCTGCGGATTCGAGGCCTGTGACGGTTAATAAGAGATGAAGAAAAGAGCTCTCCTCCGGGTTGTAAACTGTTTTCAGTTTAGTTCAATAATTCATGTGAACATCAGTGAGCGTTCAGAACGACGCTCCCCCAAAACTGACTGACTGTAACAGGCTGCTGTTTGTGTCAGAGGTTTGAAGTATTACAAACACCGAGCGCTTCAATAAAACTCTGGATCAGCTTCTTGGTCAAGAAGAAGAAACGAAACTCACGAGCTCTCAATCATTCATCTGAGTGTTTAAATCCCCACAAAGAATAAGAAGCCTGCGGCTCCACTGTAAACATTTAAAAATCCAGCCTGTGATATTTTTCTGTCTCTGCACAAATGTGTGTTTTAGTGCTTCAGGGTTTGTTTTACACACTGCAAACATTTTATTTGATGTTTTTGCTATGAAACAGACGGCATCCGTTCCTGCAGACTTCAGTGAAAAACTCACGCAGAATAAAAGTTTCGTCAGGGTCTGAACACCAAGTTTTAGTTTAGAAAAATCAAAGTTTGTGCTTCGTGTTTTTGACACAGTTCAGGAGATTTCAGGCACCTGAATATGACATCAGTGGAAGGAAGGTTTGTGCTCAGACTGTGATGCTTCAGAGCAGTGGAGCAACAAAAAGGGATTTTTGGGGCCAGTTTGGGCTTTCAGCACTGACTTTTCAGCCTCTTCTCTCTGAATGTTTCCAGCTGAGCTTCTTCAGCTTTGATGGCTGCACATGCAAAATGTAGCTTAAGTGCAGTTTTGACCACTTTTTTGTATCTACTTCACATTAAGTACAAAGTTATAAAATACTCAGTTTTATACCTGTGCTGTGTATTTGAATATCCGGTTGAGTATCAGAGGGAGTTTCTTTGCTTTGCTGTAATCAATCTTTTGTAAAAGGTGAGATTATTGAGCCTGCTTTCTGTTTGGAATCAGTCTCTAAGCACATTTGGTTTTTGTAAACTTTATTTTATTCTATTTCAGAGCTTTAAAAATAAATAATTTTTATTTAGATCTTTTCTAGTCCCTCCACAGAGATGTTACTGTATTAAAGGTTGCTAAAAAAAAAAAATCACTGCATTTTTTTTAAATTCTAAGCTCAGGGCTGCTCTACTTTGTTTTTACTTCAGTTCTTTTCTTTAGCCTGTTGGACTTTTGCAGAGTACAGCATCCGCCTCTGGTTTTACTGCCGCCCACTTCGCCCACAGACGGTCCTTGAGATGAAATTAGCCTGCAGAAAGATGACAGGCAGGGCCGACTCTCTGCAGAAGCACGTTCAGCGTGTATTACCTACTGCTTGTCACTGAGCATCAGCTATCTGGCGCTATCAGAGTCTACCTCTGCCTGTCTGCACCTGTTATCTGTCATCGACATCTGTTTCGTGCACCCCGATCCAACACAGGATTCCCGTCACCCGTCACAGAGGGAAAAGGAGATGTAGGCAGACAAAAGGGGGGAAGATAAAAGACGTGTGTTCACAGAAATGAATGCTAGAAAGGTTTTTCAACTGAGAGATTTCATTCTGGAAAATTCTCAGAATCCTTTTTTTTTTTCAGTTTGTGCTTTCTTTCTTTTTTTCAGTCAGTCAAATTCAGCAAATGGCCCAAGACTGACTGATGGCTGTATTTCCCACATGTGTCGCTGCAATGAAAATTAAACAAATACAGTCTCAGTTTTTCCAGTGTTTAGGTCCTCACACTGAATTCCAGGTATCTTTAAATCTTTGTTGATCAGAAAAAAAAGAAAAATCAATTTGTGGACTCCTCAATCCCCCCAAATCCTCCTCTGGGTCTGATAATCCACACAGGTGAAGACCAGCTTTGTCTCAGCAAACTTCAGCATCGAGCAGCTGCCCTCTGTCTGCGATGAAACTGACTTTATTCACCGAGTAATCCCCCAAAAAAATCCTCCTCCAGGAGCGGGAGGCAGGTTTTCTGAGAGGAGTCAGAGCCTCAGAGCAGCAGCCTACTCTCCTTTCTCCTCCTCGATCCCTTCATCCCTTGATTTCCTCTGCTGCTCCGTCATTCCTCTACAGAGGTTAAATCCAGCTTAGTTTCGCTCCTGGACACAGAGACAGAAAAACAGAGAGAGAGAGGGTCTTACATGAGCACATGAACACACAAGCTTGTTTTTTGCTCAATTCTCTGAATTTCTGTGAATTTGTACTTTGCCTTTCTGTTCAGAGCTGTGAATATGATCACGTCTGCAGCTGAAGGCAGTTTAATGAGCCAAAATCTGCTCTCGCTGGCCAGAATCTTTTAATCTTTTTCATTTTAATATTAATCTCTTAGTTTGTTTTTGCCTAAATCATGTAGATTTCTATTTTTCATTGAGTTTTTCTTGTCTTCTCTGAAAACCCTAAAAAAAAAAAAATACTTTGTCATTATTTTAACAAGGTGACGATTTTCAAGAATCTGTCAGTCCAGCGAGAATTCATCAACCTTCAGTGAGTCAATATGTCCAGGACAATCCTGTGTGCGTGCGTGCGTGCGTGTGCGTGCATGTGTGTGTGCGTGCGCGGCCTGAAAATTTAATCTGTGTGAGCAGATTAAACAGCAGCAACATTTTAAGCAGAACAACACACTTTAGTCAGAACCACTACAGTTAAAACTAAATTCTTAGTTCTCTCAGCAGCTGCTGGATGCTGATAGACTGAAACCCTCATCCCAAACCAGTCAACGTCCCTGAGCCTGGTTCTGCTGGAGGTTTCTTCCTGTTAAAAGGGAGTTTTTCCTTCCCACCATCGCCAAGCGCTGCTCATAGGGGGTCGTTTTGACTGTTGGGTTTTCTCTGTATAATTTTATGGCCTTCACAATATAAAGCAGCACGCTGGCGTGGTGCTTAGCACTGTTGCTTCACAGCTAGAAGCTCTGCAATAGCTGCCCTGCGACAGGCTGGTGACCTATACAAGGTGTACCTTTCATCCTGTGACACCTCAAGCCCCCCCACAACCCTAAACAGGATAAGTAGAACAGGATGGATGGATGGATGGATGGATGGATGGATGGATGGATGGATGGATGGATGGATGGATGGATGAACTCCAGGCAAAAAACTGGTCCAAGACAAACCCAAACACAAGATAAGCAACCCAGTGGATGCTGTGCAGTGAGGAGTGCTCAGGCCTTCGTTGGAGAACCTAAACAGCCACTCGACAAACCGCGGAGCCACCTCAACAAGACAGGCCTCAGTTGTACATCTGCACCTCAAGGTCAAAGGTCACTATTTGAGATATCATGTTTTGGACGGGGAAGACAGACGGTCACAAGCATCCATGTTCACTGTGAACAACCATCACCGAACGGAGGAGGTGGATTACGACACCAACTGTCAGCCACCTACACGAGAGTTTCTGAGAATGTTTCCAGATGAACACGGTAAAGTTTTAAAGCATTTTGGCCACCCGTTTACACGAGAACGGAGAGAAAACGATTTGGAAACAGGCTCCAAAGTGGAGCGTTTTTGAAACACTCCGGCCTCCGTTTCTGTGTAAACGGAAAAAAACACTGCTTTTTGAAAAGAAACAGGTGCACGATGGTTACGGCTCCTCTATCCAGAACACCAACCTGTGGCCCGTCAACAAGAACCGCAGTCTTTTCAACATCTTGCATTTTCTTGTAATCAGATCGTTTCTGAAACGTTTCTGTGTGAACACACCTCAACCCCCCACTCACACCTTCAGGTGACCTCACAAAATAGGGTGGGGCAAGGTCTCACAGTGGAAATCACAAAATCCCTGATTGTAATGACCCACACCTTCTTGGCACATGTGATAATGCACATGAACAACAGTGGGTCGCGACCACCTCCAAAGGGGGCACTCCCCCACTAGGGTTTAAAGACCTGAGACTCTCCACCTTCGCTTTCAGAACTAAAGACGCCTCTTGGATGAGACGTGAAACATCTTCAAGAAAAATGCAAAGAAGTCCAGTTGTCTTTTGTCATCCCTAAGGCTACCATGACCTGGATCACTGACAACCTACACAGACATATATTCATAGCCACGATGCAATTTCAGTCACCACTCAGAGCTCACGGTGAGGAAGAACATGGATCGACCACAGAAGAGTCTAAACAACTCAAACACAAGGCAGAAAACATCAGCAGTTAATATAAATATTAATATAAATCAATACTGGACACAATTCTCCAACAAAGAGGTGGAAAATAATTTGGCTCTGCTTGTCGAGCTGCAAGATTTGTGGCTTTTTAATTTGAGCAAACATCAGATATTTACAAGCAAAACGACCAACTTAAAGACGGTTGATGAGCAAGTTCTGCCATATCTGACATTTTGGGAGCAATTAAGAAAATAATCAGTAGATCAAATGATATCATAAAGAATTATTCATCTGAGCCTTGATAAAACTTCCCAGTAGAAAGAGACAATTTTCTGTCCTGGAACAGCAGAAAATAATAAAAAAAATACAAGTTAAAAATTTATACTGCAGATGGATGTGAAGAAGATTTTTTGCAGTTCACCTCGACAAGAAGTGGAATTTAGAAACTCCAAATCCCTCGCTCCCTCTGCCTCTTGGATAAAAAAATAAATACATTCAGAACAGAATTCAGCCAAAAGTGATCTCATTTTAAATCTCATTTAAAGCATCTGTCCAGCTGCACCTTTCCAGATGTTTTGGGAACCATCCACTCCTTGATTTCCCCAAGGGAATCAGTCGCCTTCTCCCACAGAAGCTGATCCTGAAGTGGGGACAATCGTCACACTTGTGTCCTCTTCCTTCTGCTTCCTTCCGAATGAAAGCAGAAATCCGGTGTTTTTCCCTCCCCGTTTGAGGTGCTTTACAGACGGATGAAAAGGAGCTGGCGGCGCGTCAGGAATCAGCAGCGAGATCTGCAGCTTTCTGCTCTCCGCGCTCTCTGCAGCATCCTCCCCGCGCTGGAACAACAGCAGCCTCCGTGGCGGTGCAGCCAGCCAATAACCTGCAGCGGGCAATTAATTTTCCTCTCCACGATGGCTCTTTCCTCCTCCTCTGCTTCTCCCGCCCACCTGCTCCCACCACCCTCCCAACTCTCCTCTTCTTTCGCTCGTCTCTTGTTGTTATTGTTCTTCACCTGTTCATTCATCTCTGTGACATTTAAATCTTCCTCACTTTGCATGCTTGTTAAACATGTTTTGTGTTGTCTTCACGGTTAAAAGAAGACCCGGGAGGCTGTTATCTGCATCTGCAAACTGTCCTCTCATCTTCAAAATGTCAACTTTAACAGTTCAAACCAGCAGGAGCGTTTTTGACAGCTGGTTTCTTCCTGCAGAGGAGTCGACTTATCAGCTTCCAAAAGAAAAAATCTGTGTACTAAAGAACACAGCATGCATGTTTTCCCCCAAACACACTCCTTCCATCCATCCCTCTCTCTTCCAGAATCCACTTACTGTCTGTCTCGCGTCCTGTTTCAATGGTGGATGTTCACATGAAACATTTTAAGCAGGTTTCTAATCATGAGGTCAGCGTATGTACGATAATCCCTGTGAGCCAAACTCTGCTTTAAACTCTCAGTTTATCACAGTTATATCATGTCCTGGCTCTGTATGATGTCACAGAGAGTGCGTATCCCTAATATGGTGGAGTATCTAGAAACAGAAACAGAAAGAGACCCCCCGGGGAACAGCAGAGGATGATCCTCGGTCCTACTTAATTCTCTATTTATATGCTTCCCTCGGGTCAGATCCTTTGTGAGAATAGTATTCATTTCCAGTGTCGTGCTGGATCACATGCACGTGGGTATCCCTGCAGTGGGTGTGTGCAGGTGATCGGACCACTTGGACAACACTTGGACATCCAGCTCTTCCTCGTCTTCTCTGTGGTCAAAGAGTGAGACGGCGTCTTGTTCTGTGAAAAAAATGGGGCGATAATGTCGCTGTGAGATAATACTTGGAAACAGTCCCCTTTAGTGTTTAATATTTTTCTTTGTTTAGGAGCTGGTTTAGAGGCTTCTCGTTTGTTCTGTTATTAGGGAAGCTCAGGGCTCATATATGAGACCTTTCTTAGTGTTTCTTAAATCTAAAGTTAATGAACTGCTGATGAATGTGCGACCGTTCTGTTTGTCCTGTTGTCTCGAGGTTTCTTTGTATAAGGAAAAACTCCAAAAAAGTCTTCAGTAGATGATGTTAGACTGCAGAAACACACACACTGTGACGCACGTCGCAGTACAGCCAAAAGTCTTGGATGCAACACACACTGTAAGCAAGGGCTGCTGTGCACTTGCTTACAGTGTGTGTTGGGTTGGACAAAGACCTTCCTATCCCAGCTGTTAAACTTGCCAGATCAGTTGCAGGTCTGACCTTCGTGACACAGTGGAGGAGCTGCAGCGCTGCTCATGGACGATGTTTGATGCACTTGTAGAACATGACTTCCAGGAAGCCTTCAAAGCTTGGCATGTGTCCTGGGAGCAAAGCAATTCCTCATCTTAATGGTTTTTATCACTCAGTAATAGTAACATAAGCTCCTTGGAAAAACCTGATTCACTCATTTTAGAGTCTCCGATGTTTCTCCTGATCATCCACGGCCCTCAGGAAGTACCTGAGTGCTCCACAGTTTGAGAAGCTCTGATGTGCCTCCAAACCAATCGTCCTGTGCAACTATCAGCATGAACAAGTGTGATGGTCTCTCCAGCCTCACTCCGTTTAACTAGATCATCCCATTCCATCACGTGACCCTCTACATCTGCAGTCCCACATAAGTGTCCATTTTAGCAAAACCTCTGATAAGCATTTGGACTCAAATCATCACCTTTTTTTTTTTGGCATTTTTAATCTCCTGAAGCCTCTTTTATGATTCAATATTAGCTGTATGAAACCCAAGTAGTTTAAGTCCTAAACTGCTCTCATTTTGTGCGTTTGTGTTCATTTCCTCTCCTCTCTTTGTTTCCTCGGCAGCCTCCTTTTCTCTAACTGAATGTGCAAAAGAGAGAAAGATGGAGACAGCAGAAGGAGGCAGAAACATAAAGGGCAAAAGATAATGGCTCAGAGGGGGAGGGGCAGCAAACATTTCAACAATTGTGTGTGTGTGTGTGTGTGTGTGTGTGTGTGTGTGTGTTTCCTAATTAATCTTCTTATAAATTAACTCTGCAGACATTTATAAGAAGATTAATTAGAAAACACACACACACACACACACACACACACACACACAATTAAT
>VUQK01039960.1:0-16388 GCA_015106715.1 Bujurquina vittata
TGCAGTTAGTCATTGTGAACATGCACAGTTCACATGCGCATATATATATATATGTGTATATATATATATATATATATATATATATATATATATATATATATATATATATACATACATATATATACACACACACATGCATACATACATACTACTTGGACTTCTGGACCTTGGCCTCATGAAATTTTGTCTGACCGGACCTCTTTAAATTTTAATTGAATACCCTGCTTTAGAGGGACAGCAGCAGTAACATCCATCACCACCAGATGTTTTCTGTAGTTGTTTTCTGGCTGTTCATTTCCATTCGTCCTGCAAAACTTTATTTCTGGGATGTCTTGGCTGAACATCCCTTTTTTTCCTGCAACTGCGATACTTGGCCAAAGGCTCCGATTGAAATTGTTTTACAGCCGGTGTCTTTGTAGGGAGACGAGGCTTGGTTGTTGGCAGCTTGCTGGCTGTGAAAATGGCAAGACTTCCTCAGCTGATGGTCCACCATCTGCACAGATGATGCATTTCCTCGGTTGCTTTGTGTTGGGAAATGAACAAATGATGCAGGCATGAATATTCTATACAAAATATGTCGCAAGAAGCAACATGCAAGAACATTTCCACCAAATTCTGACGAAAACTCTCAAATTCCTTCAAACTTTATGCACATTATTTTTGGCACTGCAGTCTAAAAAAAATCCTGTTTTCAGGGCTCAGTCAGCTCATTAAAAAGTAACAACTGAAGCTCTGACTTGTCAGATGTACATTAGATTTACATTAATGGCTTGTTAAGTAACTGGCTTTTCATCAGAGCGTTTAAAGGTTGGTTTTATTAGTACATGTCCACCTACAAACCTGCTGCACATGTGCTGAATACAGCTTTGTTTGTGGACAGCAGTATGAGTGGATGATGCATACTGTAGTCTAGACTGTAAATATTCAGAAGGTTAAGGTTAATGTCCTTCAGGCTCTGTGCTTCAGCAAATTCAATTAAGTACAAATAAAGTAGAAAATCTCAGCTGTGGTTGGAATTTTACATCAGTATTTACAGAACTTTTTAAAAAATATTGTATCTTCAATATAGACTCTCGTGTCCAGTTAAAGTATTTAATTAAATCATAAAACTGACTCGCCTGCATTTAAGGTTGGCACGTTCCTACAAATTGTCCTGCAAATAGCACAAAAAAGCGTGCCCCTGGTGTGGCTGTGATAGCTGCCATCAGGAGCAATCAATTATTTATCAGACCAAGTGAGATGTTATTAGAAGTGTGTAATTGGTGCATGTGGGCTGCTTTAAGTGGTGCCACAAATTTGGCTGCGCCTTGTAGCTTCTTGCTGAGGCCTCATCCCGTATGTTTAGAGCCGAGCCCTGCACATTCCTGCTCCTCAGTGTTGGCATTTTAATGTAACAGCTAAATTTAAAATGGGGCATAGACACAAGAGAGAGAATAATACACAATGCAAGATGCATGCAAACCAAATGTGTATTGAAGGCAGGTCAGCTGCTTTTTCCAGTGAGCAGAACAGTCGAGTGTTTCAGGTCTTCAGTCACAATTCTGTGCAGAGAATCAGTGAGCACCCGGAAGAAGCTGATTCCTGCCGTTTGTATCCAAAGTCTCAGTCTTTTGTTTACTACCCAGAGCTTGTGACTGTAGATGAGTGTAGGGATGTAGATCGACCTGTGAAGCTTCATCACAGTGGGATGGTGCAGGCCACTCTGGCCTTACTCGTGTACGTGGCTTTGAGATGCTTACACTCCTTCTCTGGGCCTAATCCTGACCTAGACTGGACACGCCACCTTTTTACAGCTGAGAACCATGGCCTCAGACAGGAGCTAGTTCTCATTCTCACTCTGCTGCCAACGGCAGGAGGCCCCCACCTGACGAAGCTGAAAGAACCACTTCAGATGAGATCCTGACACATCTTCTATAAGTCCATGAAAATTATGAACAGAATTGGTGACACAGGGCGGCCCAACACCCACCCAGAGTGACTGACTTATTTTTGATGATACAGACCAACGTGTGCAGGGACCCAACAGCTCGTCGCAGTCAGAGCAGGACGCCCCGTACCCCACGCTCTCCCCAAGGAGAATAACCTCATCAATGTGGTCAGAAGCCTTCTGCAGTCCAGCAAAGCCACAAAGACTCGTTGGGCAAACTCCTATGCACCCTCGAGGAGCTGCTGCAGCGTTCCAGGACAAAAACTGCATCGTTTCACCTGAATCTGAGGTTCAGCTAACAGACAGACTGCGCTTTCCAGTATCCTGACTGAGATCTTCCCAAAGGGAAAGATTAGTGTGGTCTCCCCTATAACTGGGACACACTTTCCCATCCTCCTTCATGATAGGAACCACCACCCCAGTCTGCCGTACCAGAGGCACTGCCACAGATCTCCATGCAACACTGCAGAGATGTATCAACCAAGACAACTGTAGAACCTACAGATCCTTCCGGATCTCAGGGCGGATCTCATCCACTCAGGCTGCTGCCACAGAGGAGCTGTTTCCCAGTCTCTGCTTCCTTTATGGAATGTCCATCAGTGGGATTAAGAGCTGCACTCTGCTGGTCCTCCAATGATGAGCTGAAATGTGTCAAACTTGCTGCTTGTCATTTTTACTTGGTAGATTATTGGTAAATGGAACCTGAACTGGCTTCATCTGTGTTCACAAACCAGCTTGCTTGTTCTTTAACTATTCATCATCTAGCTAACTTCCAGAATTAGCCCACTCGAAGGCATCACAACTATATTTGATTTCTGACAGCAGAAGGTCTGGTGTGAATTTTTCTGTACCTGGTAAATATTAAAGGCGTCACTGAAAGGCTCCATGTCAGATATGCCAGTGGGCTGCGATTAAAGGCCACTCGATAGATGAATGTTTTGCCTCCACTTGTTTTCTTGTCGAGTTCGGCTGCTTGTCCTGAAAGCTGAAATGTCAAGTGTGACGGTCAGAAATCTATTTACATCTGTGAGTGCGGAGGAGGCAGATTGAAGTGATTGAATGACTCGGTCAACAAAGTGCTCTGCGGAGACCGGAATCAATAAGAATGATTCCTGTGTGCTGACATTTTGATTGTGACATTAAGCTGAAAGGTAGATTTAATCAGACAGACAAAGGGAAAAATGAAGGTCCTGTAATAATATCTGTACTCATTTTTTGAACTAATTTCTATTCACCTGCTTCTTGTTTCAGTTCTCAGCTTCATGTATCAAAAGTCTTACATGTGATGTGGATGGTTTTGTTTACACAGAAGAAGGAGTGGACATGGGATGAGAGCAAAATGATGGTGATGCAGGATCCCATTTACAGGTAAGCTGGCCTTAAGCTTTATTCTTTCTACATAACCTTTCATTTCTTTGGCTCATCTTTAAATGCTAATTTAGATGGTTTTTAATGCTTATTCTAATGAGTCGGTCCTTATGGCTCATTGAGCCTTTTCCCAAATGAATGTTAATCCAAACTTGATTAAATACACTGTGGTGGCTCAGGAAATGAGAATCCTTTGTCTCTGTCAGTGCAAGCGGTGACATTTTTGGAGAAAGAGGGAACAGGGAAGTCCGATGATGACTTGCACCAACGGCGCAGCATCGCCGAGGTTTCGGAACAAAAATGCTGTCGATGCCACAGTGTCGATGCATAAACCTTAAAGATGTTGGAACACTCGTGCAAATGGCAGTTAAATCAATTCCCAGAATGGAATGGAGTTTTAAATATTCCAGTAGAGTGAGATGTTTGATTTGCTGTCACACTTCTTTTACATTTTTATTCAGCTAAACCTGAGAGTTTGTAACACTTTTCTTAGCACTTCCATCATAATCACAGTGCGATGTTTATTTGACATGTGACAGTCCGAGTTGTGTCTAAGTGGCAGCCTGACCTCAAGAACCTCATTTACTGCCAGCGGTGTAACTGCTGCCCCCCCATCCCAGTTCTTGTGACTGTGGGGGTGAGTTTAAGGTGTGGGGGCCGACTGATGGCTTTGTTTGTTAAGATGAACGTCTGTGTTGTTGAGGTCTGGCTGTTTTTCCTCACAATGGACATTTTTATGAGAACATAAAAGAATCATTTTTTCCAAGCAGACTTGACTTTAATGCATTTAGGTTTTGCAGGCTAGTATTCAGATGAGACATTTAATCTTGTGAGATTTTCACACTGATAACTATTATGAGCTATTATGATGAAAAGGTTTCTTTGATGCACACAAAGCCTAATGTCATCCAATGAACTGGAGACGTTTGTGTGTTTATGTAAGTGGACCGCTGGTTATCTGCTCTAACTGACCATTATGTACACACACATTCATACAGTGCACACACACTCAGATTCTAGGCACTTGCTGATGGTTGCATTGGGGTGTGAGGAGCGGGGAGTGTGCAGACGGGGGGAGCCGGTGATTGAACTGTCAGCCTTCCAGTTAGTGGGGAGCCCAGTTTATGGTTCTTTTCTGGTTCAGGGTGAGTCAAGCGGCAAGCTCCAGGGAGGAAAAGGAAGCCAAGTGGGATGTGCCGAGAACTTTGAACAGCCACTTGAGGCTGGCTCCAAAAAGCAAGCCAGTTCCCATAGAGTCCCATGTTAAAATGGCCAGGTAAACACTATTAAACAGCATGTTTAATAAGAGAAAAAACATTCCGTACAAAATGATTTTTGTGTCTGTGGATAGTTTCTCCTTGGAACAGTGAAGCCTTTATTTTTTGCTGTAGACATTTGGGTTTGACATCACAAAATCTACGAGACAAAAGATCAACATCTCAGCTTTCATTTCCAGGTGTTTACATCTGGATCTGATGCACAGTTCAGCAGATAGCAGCTCTTATCTGAAGCCACCTATTTTTCTCGTGAGCATACGTACTGGAACGGGTCAACTTCAAATTAAGTCGTATTAAATGTAGTTGCAAATTCACTGCATCAAGCCTGTGACCCACTGACATCACTAAACCTTTGCATTCTTCTTTTGTGATGCATCAAAGTAGTTGGAACACACTGTGGCACCATACCCTCATTAGCATTATTTGAACAGAAAATGGTTACTCTAAAAAGGCAATTAGCAACAGACGAGAGATGGACCATGACACTTAAATGTGTCGGTCTTTCTTATAGAGAAATTATAAAGGAAGTCAAAAGGTGCTCAAGAACTGGGGAAACTCTGACAGGAAGAGTTCTGGCAGATCCACAACAGAATCAGAGGACAGGTTTCTGACCGCTTGCGTGATAGGCAGTTGCAGGTTGTAGGTTGCCGGTTGCAGCAAGAAAGCTATTGCTACGAATAAGTCTCGGCCATGAAACACAGCAATGGACTACTGAAGACTGGAAGAAGGTGTTATGGACTGATGAGTCAAAATCTGAAGTCTTACGTTGTATGTGTTTCCTACTTTGGCGTGCAGATCACATCAGTTTGTCTTTGGGATATCCAAAATAATTTTATGTTGTGGCTCTAAATCAGCCATTTTTTTCTCGGAACGTCACAGGTGTGGTGATCTCCATTAAAGTTATTCTGGAGCCATTTCTGGTGTGCAGACTGCTTCGGTTTTCCTATGGTGTGTTGGACCTCACGGGACTTAAAGGAGACGTATCATGCAAAATCCACAGTTTTAGCCCTTAAATACATTTTGAAGTGTACTTTAAGTGTGTAGCAGTACAGGAAATGTAAATGTATTCTCTCCCAGTGCGTAGATATCTTTATATTCTTTTTGGGTTATAATTTTCAGTCTGTTCGGTTTTCTCTGTTCATTTTCTTATCTGTTACGTCACAGTATTTGCTGTGGAACTGCTAAACAAGCTCATGGACCTCCGGCTAACCAATCTGAGAATCCTCCACTTTTTCTAGCAGTGATTTTGTAGTCCAGTTCAGTTATGCTGAAGTTGCACGTAGACGAGTCAAAATGTTCAGTTGCTGGGGTGCATTAACCCACACGATTCCTTACATCGCCCCCCGGCATCAGAACCTCTTCCAAGTGCCTGGTTACGTTTTATTTTTCTCAGAAATGTCCTCGCATCAGTGGGAAAGTCCTCCTTGTTTCTCTGCTTGTAGCTAATTGCATCGCTGCTATCAAACTACAAAAATGTGTGAACGGGGTGGAGTGGGTTGACCTGGAGGGGGCGGAGCCTGAAATGCCTCATTTACATTTAAAGAGAGCGCACCAAAGGTGTAACAGAGGGGTCTGTGGAGCTGCAATAACAAGGAATTCAGACCAAAGCATTGCAGCTCTACTTTATAGAGACCACAAGGGATGATTTACATATGAAAAGGAAGGATTTAAAAGCAGGATATGGGCCCTTTAAGATAAGTTTGTTTAGTCATTTGCCAAAGGGGTGTAATCCCTTCATTTCAGATCCTACTGCAGTGTTGTCAGAGCAAAGCTGCACACAGTGCTGAGAGGCAGCTTGTCAGAATGAAGCGGTTCAGACAGATTTGTAGAGAAATGATGGCTGCACCATTAATCTTTGTTTTACACTTACACACACTCTCATTTACACAGAGACATTGAAGTTTGGCCAAACAATGAAAGCGTGCCTGGCTAAAGTAGCAAAAAAAATCCTCACATTCTAGAGCGAAGTAGAAATAAAGTTGAAGACCAGTTGTGCTGCACTTTTTATTTTGCACTGAATGTCTCATGCTTTATCCTGCTGCTCTCACTTTACCCTTCAGACACACAGACACGCACACTCTACACAAATTGACACACTCTCTCCCAGGCGGGCACGGCTCAGAAGTGCATCCAGGAGCCCAGTTGGGGGTTTGGGCCTTGGAAATGATTCTGTCAGAAAGATGGATTTTGCCCGGCTGTTTGTGTAAGCATCTCTGAGCTCAGGAATTCTGAAAGATTTTGTTTGCTTAGAGATGCCTCACCCCGTCCCCCACGCATCTAAACCTTGCACACACTTTTTAATATTGCAGTCACAAAGTCGCCCACTGCAGGAGGAGGCTGTGTAGGGTGGCGGTTTGAAGTCGAGTCCGATGGGTAAGCCTCATCGATCAGTAGCTGTCATCTGCTGAGCCGAGTGTGACAGATCCTGATGACATCTCGTCTTTACTCTTCATCGTGGCTGCTATACGATGGCCCAAAGAGAGTCATGAAATATTTGGTGTTTTCTGTCAGGCTTCACCTCTGCTCCTCATGTGGCTTCATGTCTTATAATGAATGTGTATATTTTCTATAGACGGCAGCAGCAGATGTTAACATTTAAAGTTCACTTTTTGCCAAGTATATTTTTTCTATTTTTTACTATTTTCCCCTTTTACGTGGGTTGTCTGCTCAGCCAGGTGAGCTATGGCCCTAGCTGTACAGGGTTAGAGCTGCATCAGTGAGCCCAGCTGCCGGTCACTAGGGAGAAACGTGCATTCCCAAACCGCTTGGTGAGTGGTTGCTGGAGGCTCCTGACAGTTGTTGGGTCTCACAGAAAGAATGCAATATTGCACCTTTTCGCCATTGTTGCCAACTTGCCTGCAAAAGCTTGAAGTTGTGCATTTGCACACGTGTTGGTTGTAGCAATGAAGCACAACTTTGATTACAGTGCACACACCTGTGTGGTTTTAATGTTGCAGCTGATTGGTGGATATGGCACTGAAATGGTTCGTTAAGACAATTTGACCAAAAAAACTGTACTTTGGTTGTCATGAATGAATCAACAAAAGTTAACATGTTAGTTTGAAGGTTCCTCGTCTCTTCTGTGCACAGTGTCATACCAGATGAGCGTAATCTTGACTCCTCCTTTCATTTATGAAGACGTTTCACCCCTTCTTCGGTTTCACCTCTGAACTGAAGTAGCAGCTTCAGAAATGAAAGGAGTCCAGCTGCCTCTTTGTTTCTGCCTCCTGAGTCGACCATGACAGTCGCTCCTTCCCATCGCCTGCATCCCAGAGGTCGTCTTTACCAAACAGCTCATACACTACAGTTAGGGGGAAATACTAACTAACCTTTTTAAGATTACGTTTGAATAACGTACACCATAAGGTAAATGATTCATATTCATATCCAGCTGCAGGATGAAAAATGCACATCAGAGACCGTGGCCTGTTTTAAGAGCTCACATGTGGGGTTCTCAGACGCACAGAGGCTAGACGCTGTCTGTCAAACTCATTTGGGAGGCTTTAGTGAGCGCTTTGCATATTTCTTTTGTGCATTCCTTTTCATCTTCAGCTGCTGTCTAGCCGGAGCTGCTGGCTCCTCACCGCTGCTTAGGCTGCACGGCTGTCATACACAGCGTCACCAAAGGATGACCAAAATATTGGACGTTACGCTGTTGTGCTCAAAAACTACAAATTGGATGTGGAATATAAGCTTAAGCAAAGCATTTGTTTGCTGAACACGTACTGACAGTTTGTTCTTTTTGCTATATAACACTTAACACGTGTGTACTAATGCACTAGTTCCTCTCAAATAATAGAAAGTATTCACAGTATGTCAGCTGAACATGTAATTCTTCAACAAAACAAAGCTCAGTTTATTTTTCATCCTCTTTTTCATGAACAAAAAGCAC
This sequence comes from Bujurquina vittata, assembly GCA_015106715.1. NCBI lineage: Eukaryota > Metazoa > Chordata > Actinopteri > Cichliformes > Cichlidae > Bujurquina > Bujurquina vittata. The sequence continues at coordinate 8,465 of VUQK01039960.1, forward strand.
ATTTGTCTTTTTGAAAGCGTGTCTCAGATTCTGGGACTGCCATCAGTGATGCGCCATAAAAGTCTAAAGCTTCCCCATATTTTTATCAATTACCACATAAGAAATGTCTAATTTTTGTGGATGATGAACGCTGCTGATGCAGTGTTTGTTTGTTTTTTTTCAGAGCGAGCCGAATGTTCTCCAAATCTTAGACATCAAACTTCCTGCTTACTGTTTGTGTCGCTGCAGTTTGCATGAGAAATGGATTCACTTCTATGAGATGTGTTTCTGACTTCTCTGCTGCACAGGCCATCTGTTTTTGACGTAGCCATCCATATATCTTCAGAAGCACCGCAAATCGTTACATACTTGGATGCATTGTTTGCATTACATTTTGACATCTGTTTGTTTTTCATTACATATAAAGAATTCTGCACAAATGGAGTAATTTCTGCATAGTTGGGTACGCTGTAAAAGATTGTGATGCAGATTAGATATTAGAAGCTGAGCTGACAGTACATCACTTTTAACTCTACAGATTTCCTACTTTCATCTACTTTATAGTATCTTACCTTAATCCTGGATACCCTGAGTTACAGAGTACATTTCCTTACATCACCTTTCTTTCTACATTCACTTCCTGTAAACTTGATAGATATTTTACTGCTCTTATAATACAGTGTACTGAAACACTGTGTATGTAATTTATTGTAGCAGCAGTCCAGCCAAGATATAGTTCACTGCAGTAATTTTTTGTAAATGGCACATATTACTGGCAGTATTGATTTTGGTAAAGGAAGTTGCAGCCATAAAATACAAAAAGAGACTTAGAAAATTATTTGGCCAACATTTATTGGAAAAAGGCAGAAAAAAACTGGAATTGCTGATACAAGAAAATGACCTTTGTGCCTCTTTCTGTGTTGGTTGTATTGAAGCACCTGAAAAAAATACTCGAATAGTATCGAGCAGACTGATACTGGACTGTAAGCATTACCTGACACATGCAAGCAATTTCTACTTTCTACTGCTGCTGCTTTTATGAGAGTCCTCAGGCCCCAGGCACAGCGTCGCACACTAAATTACTGCAAACCTCAGAGGCAGTCGAGCAGTCTGACTCAAACATCACCTGTAACATCAAAAAGTTAGTTACTGTGCTCTCGAGGCAGCCAGTGTAGAAGGTCGTGTAAGATTCTCAGTCATCCACGTCAGAGCATCTCTGGAGCTTGGAAAAAAGACGACTGGACTGCTTTTTGCTTCTTGAAGACGTTTCACCTCTCATCCCAATCTCATTCTTCAGATGGTCCAATAGAGGGTCATAACATAATACTCTGCGACAGCCTGGCGTGAAACCTCAATACTGTCCTCAAACACAAACTCTGGAAGCAAAGGTACTTTGGGCTCTATGCTGTGTATAAACTTTAATATTATACAGCAGCTTGCAGTATTTCAAAGTACTGCACATTACAGTTTGATTTGTTTTTCTTCTATTGCTCTGTAGATGTGTGACTGCAGAGATGGACCTGGAAGCAGTCAGGGAGGAGGCCTGCTTAGCCTACTGTAATAAAATACACATTTGGCTCTTTGGGCCACACTGCCATCATATTACAGTGTCCATCATTAAGAAGTCAAACAACCCTGTCACCCTAACAGCCGGCAAATGGCTCTCCCTGATGTGTTTTGTTGTTTTTCTTTGTTTTTGTTTTCATTTTTCTATTCCTTTTTTTTTGGAGGGGCGGGGGGCTGCTACTGGGGTTCTTTTAGGGAGCTGATGTAAAACATGGCACATGACTGCACAATAATTTACACGCACACTGTTACATCGTAGCTCTGCAAGGACTCGGCACCTGAATCGGGGGTAAGTTGGAGGCTGGGGGGGCTCCACTGCTCAGGCTGCGGCCCCGCGACAATCCCGCGATAATCGGAAGAAAATGGATGGATGGATGTTTGTATTGTATTGTTTAATTACCATTTTAGAATTGAACTTTTATTGAGATGTGTGTTGTGAAGCACCAAGGCAGCACCTGAAATTCTCTCACTGCAAAGGGGGGGTAACAGTTGGTAAAGTGATGGTATAGTGAGGTGCCACAAGTGTCAGTGTGTCAGCTACCTGAGTGTACAGCTCACAGGCCCATAAAACAACACTATAGACAGAAAGCTGTTGAAGATGATATTGTTACAGCATCTAAAGAAACTCCGAGGACGGGTGCAGAGGCTTCAGCCGAGCAGCACGAATGTTCTTTAAGCCACTTTGCTGCCGCTCTTGTTCTCCCTTCAAATCTAGAAGGTGTAGATTACGCTGGTTTGTGAAGAGAGAACAAAGTGTTTGTTTTTCACGTTTCACCTGCCGGAGAGCAGCAGCCTCAGGGCAGAACCAGCACACTAATTCAGTGAGGAGTGCTTCACAATCCCCTGGATCAAGCACATATGCCCACCCACAAACTTTAAACTGGCAGCTGGAGCATCTTTTTATTTCTTTCTTTATTTAAGCTCACAGCGTTGATAGCAAAGCCAGGCAGGCACAAACACAACACACGCCCTCGTTTTGAAACGGCCACACACTCAGTAATTGTCTCTGAAGCACAAATGTGCAAAAAAAAAAAAAGATGTAAACCCGGCTTTATTGAGTTTATTCATTAACCCACTCTGGTGCATTCGCTCGGTGGGGGACCTGCTAACCTGTTAGAAAACGTACCCCCCCAGCACGAGGACGCAGCAGATGTTCAGGAGAGCTGGTTTGCCACCGATACCTCTTTTATCTTAACACCCAAGACTACATTTGAGGAAACTGATTGATTAAAAAAAACAAAACTGTTTGATGCTCGTGGTTCCTGACCTTGGTGTTTACAACGACGTTCCTTCTGCCAGTGGTTTGGCCTCTGCTGACAGTTCTCCAGATGTGGCTCAGTTCTCTGGTCCCAGTGTCACACTGTGACAGAATTTCCTGTAAAATCAGCCTTGCTACTGTTATTAATTTCATCAGTTAATTACTGTAGAACAGCACGTGGCAGTAGAATGGGGTGGGCTCAAACCCATTCCAGCCCTCCTCGGATGAGAGGCAGCCCTCCCAGAATCTCATGGCAATAACTGATCTTTAGTAAGTCATTAATCTTCAGCCAGTCTTTAAATAAAATGATCATTTTATTCTTTTGGCTGGTCCCTTCAGGGGTCACCACCAGAGTGGATCATCTGCCTCCATTTCAGCCTGTCCCTCTGACCCTCTGCATGGCTTCCTCCTCTACATCAATCTTCTCTGTGGTCTTCCTCTTTTTGTCCTACCTGGCAGCTCCATATTCAACATTGTTTATCCTGCACACGTCCATACCTCCTCAACCCTGCCTTGTCTCTCCAACTTGTCTGCAAGCTGCTTCAAGCTGAGCCTCTGAAGTCCACATTTCTATTGCTGCCCCTCCTGGTCACATTTTAACTCCGCCTCCATCTCCACACCGTACATCATAACAACCTTCTGTTTCACTCTGCCGCCAGCCGCCTGTCACAAATCACCCCCGACACTCGTCTCCACCCACTCCACCCTGCCTACACTCTCTTCTTCAGCTCTCTTGTGCACCGTGTTTTGCTTTGGATAATCGACCCCAGATATTTAAAATCATCTACGCTCACTATCTCTACTCCTAGCATCTTTACTGTTACACCTGTCTCCCTCTCATTCACACACTGAAGTGTTCAATATATATAAATAGGATTATCATCTGCCTGTCCTCCTTCTGAATTCAGCTTCCCTGTTTTCAGGAGCTACTTTGCATCAGAATGCAGAGCAGATCACACACCCTCAAAAAAAGTCTAAATACAGCAGAACTGAAATTACCTTTGCAGCACTTCTAAACTAATTAATTTAACTAAACCATTCACATCTAGACTGAGTCAGCTCATGTGTGATGCATCTCTTTGCAGTAGGCGACTCGGCTCAGCTGGTTGGCGCCTGGTTGTGTTCTGGTTATATTCTGAAATAAAACAAAGTTGCCAAGCACCCGTGCCATTATGTCTTTATTCAGCAATTACATCATCTGTGAGGTTGTCTCTGGACTATGAATGTAAGTCGTTCTTTTCTGTGCATGCAGGCTTAAAAGATGTGCAAGAGATGGCAACATATTTTTGATTTTTACCAAATTATCTGTTAATTGCCACATTATAAGAACAAATTGCACGTGAGTGCCAACATTGCCCCCATTTGGTTGCAAAAAGATAGCATCTTATTGCCGTTTTGTTGCGGTCACTTTGAAGACAGCAGCTGACTGCGAGTGGTCACTGATTCCCGTCTGCAACCATTCCAGATTTTATGTTTATTGTGTGCTAACCCAGATAGTGTCGCTTCCTGCAATTCAATTGTTGCCGGTCATTTAAAGATGGGCTGAAGCAACAGAGTCAAATGTTACTAAACTGAAAAGGAAAAAAAAACACGCTATTGTATCGTAAGATTGTAGCTTTTTGTCAGTGTTCAGGATTTACAGTATTCACTTGTATTTATGAAAGTGGCACATTATTATTATTATTATTATTATTATTATTTTCATACTGGCTTTACAGCTTCAAATATAAAGTTAAGTGAAGGAGACCTCTGCTATGAAATGTCTGTTGTGGATCTAGATTTGGCAGTATCAGAGGTAAACTCAAAGATCTACGGTTTATGTTTGAGCTTTTCCTGCTAACTTTGTGCTGTCACTAACAGCACTGAGACCAGCAGATTCGCAAAACTTTATTTGCTTCTCTTCGTGGGCTGTGTGTGAGACAGAAACTGGAAAGAAGTGAAAGTTTGTGTGTATAGAGCACACGTCTGTCACTGGCCGTGTCTTCTTTGGTTTTCAGTGTTGTAATTGCTGCCATCCACTGAGAACCAGCCTGCCCTCGCCGACTGCCACCAAACAGTCTCTAACAGAAGGACTCGGCTCACTTCAGATCCCTCCAGTGGGGAGTTCACACCCACCAATTAAAGTCAATCTTCTGTTTGTGTGTTCTAGGACGAGCTGATTATGTGATAAGGAAAACAAGCTCTGATATGAAGCGCACACACATTTGGCTTTGATATTTCAGTGCTGATTACACCGTGCACGCTCGTCGTACGCACATACAGGAAATGCACTCGCACACAGACACGTATAACGTTCTCACAACCCTATTCTGTCCAATACTATCTCTTTCACAGCAGCATCCTCTCCTTTCTGCTCTGAGCTAATGAGCTGTCCAGTCACATTTGGTAGTGTGCGTATTTTCCTAAAGGAAGACAGAGACGCCACAGGCGAAGGAAAAAAAAAACGCGAACCATTTCCCTCGGACGGAAACTTTCCCAAAATGTAGTGAATAACATTTGAAGGGTCGGTTCCCTCAAATAGTTCTGTAGTCTTGTTTTCATGTGCCCATGCATCTGCAAAGAAGTTGTAATCAGGAACTTCCACTCCCTAAACTTCAAAGGGAAGCTCCTGCAAGATTATCCAGAATGAATGAGGCGCTGTACAGGGCAAGCATTTTTCTTCTTTTGATAGGAGTGACCCCATCAATATAGCTTCATTTTTTAAAGCAACACCTTTCTGTGTGTATTAAGGTCATCACAACACCACATGACACTTTTTTCTGTTATTCTGACTCAAGGCAGAAAGTGTGCAGCAGCCTCCTGATAGATTCAGAGCGCTTTACTGTCATTCTTCTCATGTGAAACTTGGATTCGGAGGTCGCTCCACTTTTTAGATATAATGAAGATATTTAGAAATAAATGGAATACTTTGAGAAATCGAATATAAAGATAACTAACTGGAGAGAAAAGGGATCTGGTACCTGAGCAGTTTGCACTGATCATGTTGTCACATGTTGCACAGTGTTTATTTCACAGATATTATCAGTGACCTTAAAGAAGCAGAGTGTTGCTGTCAGAGTTTTAGTCTGACAGATAGAACCTGTTTCACAGCCTGGTTGACCTCGCTCTGATGCTGCGTAATCTACGATCTGAGGGGAGCGGGGAGAACAATCCATAGAGGGTGGGAGGGGGTCCCTGATAATGCTGGAGGCCCTGATCCTGCATCTGCTGATGTAGATGTCCTCTGTGGTTATGAAGGTGCTGCTGGTGATCTTCTGGGCAGACTGACCAGCCTCTGCAGAGCCTTGCTGTCAGCAGCAGAGCAGTTCCCATAGCACACAGTGATGGATGTTGTTATGATGCTCTCACCACAACCTGTAGAATGAGGTGAGGATGGTCTCCAGGCCAGCTTTCCTCAACCTCCTCAGGAAGCAGAGTCTTTGGTGGGCTTTATTGATAAAAAAGCCAGGTGTTCCATTTAGGGTGTTGGTGATGTGAGTCCCCAGATATTTAAAGCTGGAGACTACCTCAGCGCCCCCGATGCGCAGTGGGGCACGATCCACGATCATCTCCTTGGTCTTGGTGATGTAAAGGTGGTTGTGCTTTCAGCAGGTCTCGAAGAGTCCTCGTTAGAGTCCGAGCACTGCTGTGTCATCTGCAAACTTAATGATGTGGGTGCTCGGCAGTGTGGATGAGCAGTCGTAAGTAAGCAGCGTGCACAGCAGAGGGCTGAGGACATCCCTGAGGGGAGTCAGTGTTGAGGGTAATGGGGAATAACTCTTGGTAACAGCAGAGCCGCTGACACAAGAATTTCTTCAATTTATTTTTTCTTCTTTGCTTGATGTAGAAAACCAGCCGCAGGGTCCTAATAATTACTGCGATGGTCAAAAAAAGCCAATTCCTTGTTTTCCCACAGTCAGATCAGAGAGACCCTGTGGTTCTTACAATTATCACTGGGCACCATCCAAACACTGGGAAATGCAATATGAGCCAGACGTAATTATTGACAGTCTCAGCACATAACTGAGCCCCACCCCACAGCCCTGCCCGCCTCTCCTTCCTCACTGTGATTCATAAACCAGGAGATAAAGCAGCCCTTCAATAAAAAGCAAAAAAAATGAATAAAATGAGGCCTCTGCAGCTGTTCAGTTGTCATGTATTTCCTCCATCTGACACTTTAATGGGCATTCTTAATTTTGGATAGGAGAATTGGTGAACTACTGCATGTTATTTGTTTATTTATTTCAGACGTATAAAATATATCAGTATCAGCACATCATATACGTATTCAACCAAATATCCATATATATATATATATATATATATATAATATATATATATATACCTAGTGATATGTGCAAGCAAATAATCACCATGCCCGAAAAGGAGTAGGAAGAAGTATATACATACGTACTAATTCCTACCCCTAACACTCCGTTATGTGCCGAGTTCGCCTTCACCATTCTTCAACCCGTTTATACACTAATGCCCCTAAGCAATATAAGAAAAGAAAGAAAAAGAGAAAAAAAATAAACAACTAAATAATAAATAAAAATAATGGGAACAGTATAAATGCAGATGCCTCCTTGTGATTAGCTAATTATTTTCCTCCAGTTCATACTCTTCCAAAAGCTTAATTTGGTAGTGTTTTTTGAATTGAATAATGCCAGAACATTGCTGTAAGCCCGCTGGGACGTGGTTCCACAGTTTGACACCACAGATGGAAACACAAAAGGTTTTCCTTGTTGTCCGTGCCTTTGGAGTCCTCAAGTTTAATTTTCCCCTCAGACTGTAATCCCCTTCCCTGTCAGTAAACATCTTCTGTACATTTCCCGGAACATTGAATCTGGCTTTGTAAATAACTTTATAAAACTGTAAATAGCAGTTTTATATTTTATAAAGTCCATGAGTTTCAGTATTTTTGACTTCACAAACAAAGCATTAGTGTGATCTCTGGGTCCTGCTTGAGTAATGATCCTAACTGCTCTTTTCTGAAGTTTACACAGTGATCGTAGTGATGTTTTGTATGTATTGCCACACACTTCAACACAGTACTCTAGGGAAGGCAATATGAGTGAGCAGTAAAGTAGGCGGAGTCATTTGTAATGCAAAAGATGCTTTGCTTTGCTCAGTACAGAGATG
>VUQK01039965.1:0-15393 GCA_015106715.1 Bujurquina vittata
CTTTGAGCATAGCTGCACTTGTTCTTCACTGACAGCACGACTGCATCAGCCTCTTTCCCTCAAACACGATCTGATTGGAGCTGAACTGCAGTAAATGTGGAGGCACACATGCTGAACGGAAACCACAGAGACTCGGTGATGATCTTTCTGCCAGGAAAAATTATTTCTGATTTTTGCACAAACATTAATAACAGATCGCGTCATCATGCCCGAGTGCACCAAGCTGCTGCCACGTGATTGGCTGATTATATACAAGCTCAAAAAAATAAAGGGAACACTCAGATACACTTTATTTTTTTATATTTGAATTAACAAGCAGTTGAACAGGTGTACCTAATGAAATGGCCAGCGAGTGCAGATCGTCATCTGTCTCTGTGATGGACCGCTCACCTGCCCAGGTGTACGCTGCCTCACTCTGCAGGCCTGTGCAGGTGAGAGTGGGGCGAATGTATTTAGAGATGATGCCTGATGATCAGTGCTTCTGTATTTTAATATGTTTATTTGGGGCCATGCAGATTATTGGGCATCAGCATAAAAACATCAAACATAATAATGCTAGATTATAGCAAAACTGCTGATTTACATATTCCTGAAATGTGCATCCTGTGTTTTTGTGCTGACGTCCAGCAGCCATTCCAGCCTGTGGGGGTGCACCGGAGTCCCTGAGACTGACTCGGGTACAGTAACGGTGCACTTTGGATCTTATCGGTCGGCTTTCCTCTGCTCCTCCTTCCAGAGCCTCTGCAGGCCCCCTGCTGGATAAAACCAGGCCCTGAGCAGCAGATCCTGAATGTCCGGCTGATCCAGACCCGTGAGACGGACCCCTGAGTTCTTTAAACAGAACCTGTTCTTTATGAAGAAGCAGGCGGCCTAAAACAAACCATTTCAACTCCAACACCAAAGGTGCTCAATTTGTCTGCGCCCTCAGCTGCAGCAATAACAGCAAGACTTCCACTGACCCCAGGGTGGGTCAGGAGCACAGATTTCATCATTTCCTGCCACAGAGCATCAGTGCTGTGAGTCCCTGGAGATAAACTGAGTTCAATCTGATGATGAATGGAGGAAAATGAGTGTCAGCGAATCAGAATGGCTGTTTACTGATTTATGAAACATACTCAGAAATATACTCAGCAGCAGAATGACTTCAGCTCTTAATAGCTGCGGCATACGTGCATAAAGATGCTTATTTATTCCCGATATTTGTTCCCACGGACAGCTGGCAGGAGCCGTGCGGAGCGTCCTCAGACCTTCCTCTGATGGACTTTATTGTTTTAGTTTATTACGGATTTACAGCACACATCCAGCTGTTACCTGTCAGCAGGTACTCAGTTTGAATATCCTATGGATCACTTTATGCCACTGTTCACACGGCATTGAGATTGGGGGACGAGCCCCCTAAAGAGTCGCCCCTGCCCGAGACTCACGCTGCTGGCAAACCCTCGCCTGCACCGCCCAGCTGCAGGCGGCCCCGTGGCGTCCCGCACAGCTGCATCGTCTCCACCCTGGAGCGGAGAGCTCCTCCTGCTCCGCCACGGTCCTCCGAGCGGAGCGCCCCAGCGGCCTCTGTGATTTCTGATGTTTCTGTGTAATATCTTTGCTCATGACAGGTTTATGAGGGGCTTCTATATAAATGAAGGAATGGCCTGATTTGCAAGCATCTTTCTGACTCTGCGTTTATTACACACAAACTGTGCTCTCTGTAAAAGGTAAAGACACCAACTATAGACGGTGCCTTTTTAAAATCTCCGAATAAGCGAGCTGTTATTCACATCATGCAGCACTTCATCTGCCTCACAGCAAAACCTACGGCGCGAAATCGGGGCCATAATGTTTGTACAAAAAAAAACCTGAAACTGAAAAATGATTTTGAACCCGAAATTAAACAGGAGAAAAAAACAGTTTGCAACTAAAAAAAAATGTTTCAAAACTACTTTTCAGATTCAAGTTCTTTTTTTTTTTTGCACTTTCAGATTTTTCTTTTTACGGTTTCAAACTTTTGGGCCCGTTTTGGCGTGGGGGCGGGGCCTGAGATGACGGGGTGTGGAATCATGACTGACAGCTCAACACAGCGGCTGAGTCCCAGCTGTTGCATTCAGGGACCGTGGGAACTGGTAATGTCTTTAACACATCATCGATTTTCTATATGTAAGTGATTGGTTTGGAAAGATAGAAGCAGCTTACGTGAGTACACGACACGAATCTCTGAGGAAAAAATCTGGTCTTGACAGATTACTCCTGCTGCTCAGTGTGGCAGCTCTTCTGCTTTACTTTGAGAGCATGGGAAATCTCCAACATAAAGTGCTGAGTAAATCAGTTTCTTTTTTTTGGTACAAACAATATGGCCCCAATTTAGCTCCATACAGAAACCCTAACGAAGCCACATAGAACAGGGAGAACATGTAGAGTCCAATGGGGTTGGAACCAGAACCCTTCCTCTGTGAGCCACCGAGTCCATCTCCTCACAGCTCAAAGTACCCACATGAAGTGCTGCTTGTCTTTAGGATTTTGACCCAGGGAGTCAAACATCTGGGTTTTTCTGCGAAGTTTAAACTTTTAATCTTTAATGTGGATTTTTGGTTTGGATGATTCTGGCTTTTTCACCATAATCACTGTTACTCGTTAAGTTTGATTCAATCTGCTGGTTTAAACTCATAATTCTGGCTTCATGTCACAGCTGCTGCTTTCTGATTGGACGGTATTTAAATCAGTATCTTAATATATGACTGAAGATGTCCTAAATTATTTTTCAACATTAATCTGGATTTATTTTTTAAAAAAAAACATTAATCATTAGGACTTAGTAAGTCTGGTTTGTTTTTTTTTTCTCACATTTTACACTTTGATGAATGTAATCAGCGCCCCCGTGTGGCTGAACATCTCCCTGCAGCGCAGGTTCAACCTTCTATGTATTATTTTCTTTTAAGCTTGATATCTATTACTTCTTTACTGACGCTTTAATTTGGGCGTTTTAATATTTAAATTTGGACTTTTGTTCTCATAATTTTGGCTTAAAACCCTTTTTTATGACTGACTGACTTAGTTAACATGAACTGTCTGCTGAACCACACAGCTGAGATTAGATCTGACCGAGGCCCTAAAGCCCACGGAGGACACGTTTGACCCCGACCCCTGACAATAGACAACTCGGCCTCTTCATCACCTCAGCACCATTTTTATTCAGAAAGATCAGATTTCCACTCGTCTGTTTAAATTTCAGCCGTTTCAAGCTGGATTTCTGCAGTTTCCACTTAGGCCACAAAAAGCACCAAAAATGATACTTTCAGAGGTTTTGAGCTACTTTCTGACCTTTAAAGTCACAGCGTGATAAACTGAACTGGGATCAGTGAGCTACAGGAAGTCCTCAGACATGAAAACAGGTTAGAGTTAACTACAGCTCCCAAGATGCATTTCAGCCAGAAGCATCCAATCACAGAGCTGCAAAGACAGCCCAGCTAAAACGGAAGAAAACAAAACTGCAGATGTTCAATCTTACAGCTTTCCCCACATCATTTATGGGAATAGTTCCAAAAACTTTCAGTTTTTGCAGTTTGTAATGCTGAGGAAGGTGTCCAAAAGCCCCTTTAAAAAGCAGCTTTCTCCTAATCTGGGTCCTCACATTTATAAAACTCTCATCTGCTCACCCTGGAAACATTAAACTATTACCATTAAAAATGTAAAATTTAAGAATTATGCCAACATTTTCACCCTGTTCACCTCAATCCCAGCAGCCACGTCATCTCTATAAAAACATGGAGGCATGAAGGGTGACCTGCTTCCTGCGCACCAGCAGATGGCAGCACAGCTTCATCACGGCTGTCCTGGCCAGGAAGGAGACAGGTGGACACACCCCAAACTTCCTCTGGGACTTGAGCGAGACCTCCTGAAGGTCTTACTTTGAATGATAAAACTGAAGCAGGATCTTTGGCAGCAGAGTTTATGTTCAGATCCTCAGACAGGTAGGACGTTAAACCTTTAATTGTCGCTGAAGACAAAAAACATGTTCGGCCTTCATTTCATCCCCAATCAATATTTTATTGGGGTCATTGTTCAGTTCAGTGTTTGCTGATCCTGTAAAACACTTTGAATTATACAAACCTACAGAATTTACTAGACAAGCAGTTTGGCTCGTCCGAGCAATTCGGGAATTATCAGGAAAACAGTTGGGAATCTGCATTTTAGGGCCCCTTCCTACATTTAGATGTTTTTGAGAATCAGTTTCCAGAACATCCTCACAGTGCCCAGAATTCCTCCCAAAATGTCTGCATGCAGCCAAGTACTTATTTTACAAACCGTCCTCATCTCAGGGATCATTGTATTCACTTGGGAAAACTTGTATGTCCTCAGGATCACTGAAGCTGCGTTTATGACTCTTGAACCTGTGAAGCTTCGTACAGTCATGAACCTCAGACCGTTATCCCTCCAGAGGAGCACTAATAGCGCTGCAGAAAAATAATGTGCCACTGTATGTGTTTGTCTCTGGAGGTGTGAAAACTCATTCAAATCCTTTTAATTAATTTGGCAGAATTGAAATGAAAATAAAAATTTCCATCAACCAGCAGGGATTTATACTAATCTGCAGAGGATGCCCGCAGAATATAAAATGCACCACTCACTTTAACCATCTGCTTTTGGAGAATGCTCTCTTTTTTCACTTTTTGTCTCTTAGGAACTTCGTCAAGGACATCTGGATCGTCTGCAGGAAGAACTGGTCTTGAGTTTCTTTCAGACATTTCTTCTATTATTGATAGAAGAATCCTTTTACAAGTCCAGAATCCCCCCAAAGATATCTCAGACAATTCATGGCTCATCCAACTCCTGCTAACACCTTCAAAGCATTCGGGAGTTTCCTTAAGGATTTTGGAACTTGGAGAATTTGTAGGTTTCCTCAAGTGAACACGGAAATACTCTTAAACAACTTGAAAGACTTTAAAGACAACCTAGGTCAAAATACTCGTGAAGTCACCCTCCTGCTGTCCAACAAAGACATCTGGACCTCTCATGACCCTAGAGAATTTTTACAAAGACCCCGTAAGACCACTCAAAAAAAGAAAAACATACTTTCGAACATCTAAAGGACCTTTAAATGTGCCAAACACCTAAGAGATTCTTGTGTGTTGCAGGAGTCCTCCAAGTGGACTAAAGGTTCTCCAACGTGGTCACCCACATATCCCAATCAGGTATACGGATTTCCTTCAGTGCCTTAAGAGAAAAATAAGGACTTCTGAGAATTCCAAGGATTTCTGACACCGGTGGATAATTTTAGCCCATTTAAGGCATTGGGTGTTATTTTAACTTTTGGGAGATCACCAAGATAATACTCCAAAGTAACTTTCTTGAGGACCTCGGTATCTTGAGTAAACTCCTTCAAAACCTTTATCCCATAAGATCTGCTGAAGAACTGTACTTGAAGAGCATGCAGAGGACTTCTGAACCTCTGGAAAGGTACCATGAGCCCTTTTGGGAATTGTAGTCCCCAAATATTGAGACACATTCAGGGTAAGCATTGGACAGGGTAGGATAATTTGATACCTGTTAGAACTAGCACTCAAAATGCCACTGACTCTCTGAGGAGGTTCATGAGTTCTCCAGAGACTAATGAACCTAATGTAATACTTGCTCTATTTTTGAAACTCTTGGACCACAATGAAGATTTCCAAAACCCAAAGCACCACCACTTTAAAGATCTCTGCGATGCATTCATTTTTTTCTGTGGATCCCTGAAATCCAGACACATCTTGGAACCCTGGAAAAGAACATCAACCATCAAGAAGTCTTTTGGCTTATTATATTTGTCTGTTGCAGCTGTTTCCCGTCCATCAGCCATAACTTCTGAATAGGAGTCCACACAAAGAAGAATCTGCTCCTTGTAATATTCCACAGTAGTCTTTATTTACACCATCATCCACTCTGTTATTAATAGCAGTAAGGTAAACATAATAGTGTTTGACATTATTACATTGTCATTCCGGCGTGGCCCATCGGGTGGTGCTGTGACTCCACCTTAAGTCACACCCCAGCGTCTCTGTTCCTCCTCAGTGCTTTAGAGGACGGGAACCACGAAATGAATAAACAAATTGATTTTCAAGGTTACAAGTGCATCCTCATAGAAAACCCTTTATAAAATGAGCCATAGTCTTTATGTTCTGCAGCGCCCCCTAGCAGCACCCAGTGAAAACATTCCTCAAGGAGTTTTGAAGATTCGGTCGCATCACAAGTGACCATCAGCATCTATAATGAAATGTCACCACCTTGTGACAGATTCTCAGGTGGCGCGTCCTCTTCGTGCTCTTCGTTGTAGCTTCGCGAGGCCGTCTGAACGTTGGAGCTGTTCAGTGCTGAAGTGACGTTACTGCAGAGACGCCTAATTAACTATTTAAAGGGCCATCCCGGTACTTTTGCCCTTTTTGAGCCAATTAACTGAGTCCAGACCAATTTGTGGGACTCGGCATTTGATAGTTTTTGGTTTTACTGAACTCCTGCACATGTTTGAAAAGCATGAGCTGCACGTGAAGTTCTCAACTTTAAAGTGTTTTTAGACACAAGCGGAAAAAGTACAAGAACACCATCAAAAAAAGGGGGGGGGCAAAACTGTGGAATTGCAAAAAGGTTGGATTTGACCCTTGTTTTTTAATTCCTCCACCGACTGAACAAATGTTAGGAGAAAAATATTCTTTCCACCTTTCACGGTGACACATTCAGATTGCCTTTGTTGTTCAAACAGCAGCATTAAACTGGAGATGCTGGGACCTGGAACAATTTGGCATTTTAAGAAAGTGATTTTTAAAACATTTTTAAGACATTTTCAGTCATTTTCTGGCTCAGCACAGATTCAGCTGCCAGACTGAATCCTTTTCATCGTCATTTTCCTGACATCTATACTTATTGTGATCTAAACATCGTCAGCTGACTGTGACCTCTCAGATATCAGACATCCTCGAAAGCACCAAAATCACTGCCCTGGGCTGCAAAACCGCAGCAATCTAATTCTATGTAATTCTGTTTTTACATCTTTGCTCAAAGAACGAGGCTTTGTTTGTAACTGTCGTCCAGCAGAAGCGGTAAATTTGGACACTCTGCATTTAAAAAATGGGCTCATATTTTCAAATCTGCAGTAAAGTGCACCAAAGGAGGATTTTAAGCTTGTCGTTACATTTGACTGGTCTTAAAATGGTGTTTTTTGTAGACTCTGGAATCCCCTGCTGGGAGCTGAGGATCGGATTTGCTATTAGACTCCTGCAGGCCGCCTCCTTCCAGTGACCAGAGCCACAGCAATCTCGCTTAACTACTGTATTTCAAACAGTTGGAGTCAGGCGAGAGATTCAGGCCGAGATGAAAGAGGATGATGTAACCACCTCAAACACTGGCTGTGACATGAATCTGCCTTCACAGTGAGCAGGAATCATCAAACTGCTGCTTGGTCCTCTTTTATTTAACCTCAACAAAACGTCTGATGCACGGCGACTCTCTCAGCTGCCGCCTCGCTCTCGGTTGCGTGGCACCGGCGGACTCGCAGTTGCATCATTTTGGTGCAGAGCTGCTGGGCCGTCTGTAGCTGACAGGGATGCTTCACTAACACTCTGCTGCAGCATCACCGTGGATTCCTTACTGCTTAATCTGCTCCAAGAGAGTGTGTCCAGCCAGCTGAGTCAGAAATAAAACCAGCTGCTGGATGTTTAACTAGGAGCCAAACAGAAGCTCGGAAATAAGCCAGAAAAAGTTTGACACTCTCCTGCTGTTTATTTGGCTCGGATCATTCTTCCGCTTCAGTATTTCAGAAATCTGAATTCCCTGCAGGTCTTTTCCACAATTAACCTAAACTTAAAAAATCATCTCTTTACCATCAGGGCTGCAGGACTATGATTGTGGGACAACTTAAAGGTATTTTGGATCATTTCTTGGGTATCACAGTGGTTAGCACTGCCAGCTCACAGCAAGCAGGTTCTGGATTTGAAGTCACCGGCCGGCTGGGGCCTTTCTGCCTGGGCTCTCTCTCCAGGTGCAAAGACCTCCTTGTTAGGTTAACTGGTGATTCCAAATTGGCCGTAAGTGTGAATGTGTGTGTGTCTCTGTGTTAGACCTGCGACCTGTCCAGCTGTGCCCCACCACTCACCCCAACCCCGGTGTGACGGGCTCCGGCTCCCACAACGCTACAGCTATGGCTGGAGACCGCAGCGTGGCCAAATTCAACGCAAGCAGTGCAATGAACCCGGAGTCTCGCTCACAGCCAGTTGGCTTTTACAAGGTGACTTTGGCGCATTTAATGGTGAGAAGAAGGAGTCGGTCTGCAAGTGTACAGGATCAATTTCTAGACCACAACTTCCAAAAGTGGAATGTGCACGAGATAACTTGGAAAGACGCTTCATGCAAAACCAGATGCTCAAATGAAATCATTCACAACTTCATGCAAGCTGTATTCAGATGTGACAAAGGAGCAGAACATTTGTCCTGATGTCTGCTAAGACCGTTAATGTGGTTTTAGGAACTGAAACTGCAGATGTAGAAATGATGAGTCATCACAAAGCTTCGTTTTTGTTGCCTGGTTTTATGGCAGCGCCCACGTGGGCTCATTGGCTGATCTGTGCCGTGTTCGCGCTGTTTGGTCGCAGTTTTTCGTGCTGCTCTCAGTAAATACGCCGTCTCTACTGACGCTCAGTTGATTCTTTCTGTGGTTTTGTGACAGGTGTTTGTTGTAAAAACCTGAAGTGTCTTTGGAACAGACCTGAACGTGCAGAACCAGCAGCCCGGCCGGTACGGTTCACAAAGAGTCCACAGAACTTTTTCAGACATCGGGATCAGTGTTGCTTAAACCGTATCAAACCTGCACATGCCGAGGCAACACGGAGAGACAGCTGCTTGGATTCACTTCATTTCCTCACAGCTCGTTTATTTGCAGGCACCGCGTCCCAGTCCTTCATCATCTTTTATTGCTGTTGCCGGCAGCGTCTCTCATCCGTGTTGATTCAAAAATGTTGCCTGGGCTGCTGCAGATGATTGTTTAAATCGTTTGCAGGCTGAGAGCAGAAACTGAACAGAGAGCTAGCAAACACTGAGGTAAAAATAAAGCAGGAAACAGCAGATTCACTTCACAGTCGGATATTTTTGGAGCAACTGTGAAGAAAGCCTCCCACAGACGGCACACTGCAGAGTGTGTAAAAGTGAATGAAGCAAAGTTGCTCAAAAAGCCACACGTTCACCCAAATTACCACCAAAATAATCTGCTGGCTTTATCCCCCAAGTGCATGCTGGCTGCTGCCATTCTGATGAAGACTAAACTTCAACTTAAAAATAACACTGAGGACATCTGATAGTTCTGTTGATGTAGAGTCAGGGTGTGGAGGGTGCAGAGCAACATCAGGTGAGCCAGACTGAAACACCTCAACTGCTGGAGTAATGCTAATAAAATCTGCTGCACAAACGGGCCAGTTTCCACCTCAGAACACAAACACGCCCCAATCCGGGCCAGCCTGCCTCGGGCCCACTGCATCAAACCAAACTTCCACTTAAAGTCTGACTGATGCAGGATTACCTACTGCTCTGTGACGGAGCTGCCGATTACAGGCAAAAGGAAGCGGCTTGTGTTTAGATTCTGTGCAAAAGCTTTCTGGGAACGCTGTAATGAAATCAGCTTAATTGGAGCATTTTCCAGAGATAACATCGCTCTTCTCTGACCAAAGGCGAGGAGCCGCATTTCCTCGTAACTTTGACCCCAGGTTACAATTGGAATTTGGACCAAATCTACTGTGACACAAAGTGGTGCTGATAAATGTTGATGGCGTTTAAGAAAAAGGTCAAACTTGGAATAGCTAAAGGTGAGAATCTTCTCAGACGCCACCAAGCGCACTCGTCTGTGTCGACAATCAGTGTTCGGTCTGACGGCAGTTTGTAATAACGATGCTGATTTGTTACACTCACACCGCCTCTGATCAGAACGAAAAAGGTAAATGTTGGAGCTGCCCTCCGTCAGCCCCGAGTTCCTGCTGTGGAAAGGTGCCTTTTTTTATGATCTGCAAGAACCTACTGCTCCATTTCGGCTGCCTCTAGCGTCGCCATCGCTTCCATTTTTGCAGTTATTTTCTCGGGTTTGACAAACACCTGCACACCTGATCACATCTGGGTTACTCACGGCTGACGCTCGCGTGCTAACGTTGTTTGGAGTGTGTGCTAATGGATGCTTCAGTCTTCGTAAACACATTTTACTGTTTTACCCAAAGGTTTAATGGGCCTTCCAAAGCGCTCTGAACACATCATTTCCTGTTTGCATGGCGTCATGAACCTGGCATCAGCATAAGCCTCACGGACACTTCAGAAACTCTGATTATTGCATTTTCTTGTTTTTCTGTCAAGTCAGAAAACAAAAAGTAAAAGTTGGTGACATTATGGAAAAGAGCGACCCGTCCCCCACCTCCGGTCTGCCCTCACGGTGGCCCGGCGGGCCTCGAGGCCCACTTTTAAAGCCACGGCCCTGGAGGTTGTATTTTGGGTGAAACGCCATTTTAAGACCAAACTTCTTTCAAAAGTGTGACGCTCAGCTGGTGAAGAGCAAACATGTCCAATATGTCCCCTCAAATTACTGAAGCAAAGGCCTGAAACGACCTGCTGACGCTCAGCTGTTAAACATTCTGGAGATCCTGCGGACGTCCCGGGGTTCAGCGGAAAAGGCAGGCTAATACGTCATTTGAGGACAGTTGTTCATTCAAGAGGATCGATTAAGTGATACAAATCATTAAAGTGAAGCATGAGTTAGTAATGTAAGGGAATCTCCCTCCTCGCTCACCTGCTGGGCTCCACTGATTCTTTTTGCTGTTCCAGATACCAATATGGTATAAAAAGGGTCATTGATGGAGCTGCTGTGCACTCGGGCTGATCGTTGAGCTTCTCCTCTTCCTCAGAGTGCTGCTGATGTGTCGGTCTGCACACATCGCAGGCATGAAAACAAAAATCTGCAGTTTTCCCCCACAGGGAAGGGGAGTGAACCTTCCTGTCAATTTCGATTTTCCAGCCTAGATTCACACACAGACAGACAGAGAGGAATTTTCCACTGGGTTTTTCTTTAAATCTGATTTTTGTTTGATTTCTCCGGCGGCCGTCGTGGGACTCGGAGTGATGCGGCGGTCCTGGGATCGGGTCATGTCAGGACTACAGCGGGCCAGCTTTCTGCTTTTTAAATCTTTGCAAATGAAATCTGGGCCCAGTGCCAAGGTGCAATAACTAGGGACGCCGGATCAAAGCACTCCCAAGAAAACTGCATTAATCTGGAATTTTCAGGCCACCTCGAGCCTCAGGGACGCCCCCTGCTTTTGGAATGTTTTCTGGTTCATGCTGGTTTCGAGCCCCAGCCTCAGATGGGACGAGTCAGTGATGCTGTTTGAGTGGCGACTCACCGAGGCAAAAGACGGTGAAATAGCCACAGCTGAGGGGTTGTTATGAGGAGTGATGGGGACAAAAAGCTCTCGGGTCTCTTTTGTGTCTTTCTGGCCCATCAGCGCTCTCGTCTCGTCCTTTCTCGCAAACCCAGCAGGCGTTTGCGGAGCGCTGCACTCAGTGAGGACTGTAGCAGTCATGTTGGCGTGGCGCCCGGCCTCCTGCAGTCTCAGTAGTTGTACTTTCCCGCCTCCGCTACCTCTGACGTGGCTGTGTTTGGCAGGAAAAGCGGTTTCGGTGGGATTTGGGGTTTGAGTGACGCCGTTCTCCGGACGATCGCCGCCCGCTGCACGTGTGGCCCATCGCTGTAGCTGTGCTGCCGGGTCAGGCAGGCGCTGGCGACCGACGGCTGCTTGCTCTCACTGTTGGTGTTCCCGGCCCCGCCGGCGCCTGCGGGGCTGTTTTTGTTGTTGTTGTTGTTGCTGCTGCTGCTGTTGTTGGTGTTCATCCTGGCGAGGAAGTGCGCATGCTGCGGCCCCCGCTGGTTGAAGCTGTGGTGGCGGGGTACCGCGCCGCCCCCGCTGCCCATCTTGATGAGGGAGTGACGCTGAGAGTGGTGGCGCGTCACCGAGACGCCACCGCCTCCTCCGGGTCGTTCTGGAATCACCTGTTGCTGGAGTGGAGTTGAAGAGGAGGAGGAGGAGGAGGATGGGATGGACGTGGAGGAGGTTGGGTTGTTGGAGGACGAGGAGGAAGAGGATGAGGAGGTGGCAGAGGAGGAGGTGGAGTTTTGAGGAGGTGGTTCTATGCGTTTGGGGAGTCCGTCGCTCGGCAGTGCAGAGGTGCTGTAATAAGACGTGGATGCGGTCTCGGGGATCTGCTGCTGGTGAGCCCCGCTGGTATTATTGTTGTGGTGGTTGCTATGGTGATGGCCGTGGTTGTAGTGGTGCGTGCGCGTCTGTCCGTGGTGACTGTGGTGATGATGGTGGTGATTATGTTGATGCCCTCCGGAAGAGGTGGACGGCCCGGGGAACAGAGCGGACGAAGAGGTGGAGGTGAGGACTTTGATGCCGCCGGTTCCCGACGCGCTGACCTCATGGATGTGTTTGAGCAGCTCGTCCAGCGCCGACACATCCACCACCGTCTGGGGGAGGGACTGCTGGGAGTGGTGGTGATGCGGGATGACTCCTGCCCCTCCCGCAGCTGCTGCTGCTGCTGCTCGCTCATCATTGGAGATCTTCCTCTCCTCAGGGAGGTGCAGTGAAGTCGAAGAGGCGCCAGCTCCGTGAGCCACCCCGTTGCTTAAACTGTTACCGTGGTGATGAGAGAAGGGAAAGACTTGTTGGGTCAAAGAGTTTCCAACAACAGCCATGAATCCCAGACTGGATCCGGAGCAGCTGGGCCCTGATTTGGGCTTGTCTTTGGCGTTGTTGCAGTTCTGGTTCTTCTCATACTGATGGTGCCGCAGGGCCTTCATGTTCTTGATGGGAAGCTCTGGAGTGGAGTCTGGCGTGGGCAGGCCGGAGAGCTCGCCATCCCCCTGTGACAGAGACTAAACAGAGGTTAGACCCATGGCTGTCAGACATCCTCAGTCTGAACATCGTTTATCAAGGTTAAAAATGCTACACGAGCTTCAGAAGAGCTTCAGACA
Source organism: Bujurquina vittata (assembly GCA_015106715.1). NCBI lineage: Eukaryota > Metazoa > Chordata > Actinopteri > Cichliformes > Cichlidae > Bujurquina > Bujurquina vittata. The sequence goes on from VUQK01039965.1 coordinate 13,013, forward strand.
ACTTTTCCTTCACATTTTGAGCAACTGCAGAATACGTGCAAAGGAAAACAGACAAACGGGCTCTTGTGATTTTTGTGAATCTTTGGTCGTCTGTCGTTTCAGATACGTCTCCAGGGAGTCTCTTGTCCTGCAGTCGTGCAGACTCCATCTCTTGGACTGCAGCTGGACGCTCTGCAGCCTCAGTGAACCTGTGGTGGCGGCACATGAAGGCTGGAGTGACGCTCCAGCTGCAGCCCAAGACGGTGAAGGCGGCGTTCATCCACAGGAAGAGGCACTCTTTGAGAAGGCTGGATCAGCCTGCAGGACTAATGAACTCATTATTAGCAGCTGCATGGTTTTGGGCTAATTAACTAATATTAGCATGCTAACACACTAGTCACAGCAGGTGATGTTAGCTCGTCGGTGTTAGCATTAAGGTTAAATCACCGCTGTGTCTAAATCTGTGATCGATGCTCATCGGATGTGGAGATTTTGAGCTTTGAAGAGTTCCATGACATACGGTACTGACCGTAAACAGTCAAATGGCTGATTACAGCCAGAGCCTAGGCCAACCACATCCCGATCTCTCCCTGAGATAAAAAGACGATGAGCTGTAAACCGGATTCGCTCTCCTACCTGCGAGAGGCTGAGCTCGGGGTCTCCCAGCGGCAGGCCCTGGTGCGCGGGGCTGTGGAGGTGATGCTCGGCCCGGCCGTTGGGGATGAAGGAGCTGTACATCTTCGGGGTGGACACGTCCAGTTTGTCTTCCTAGAGCAGAGAAGATGGAGAAGAAGAACAAGAGCTCTGACTCTCTTTATCTTTTCCTGCTTTGAGAATATAGAAGAAAAGCAGGGTTTGCCATTTTAAATCTAAAAAGCACAAAATGACCTTTACAGTGAAGGAAAACCCCCTTGAGTGGGCATAGGAGGGTGATTTTCAATTATTCCACAGAGCGTAATGAGGAACTTATATAAATATACATTTGAGCAGACAGGTCAGAGGTTGGCGGCAGCTCAGAGATTCAGTTTCTTGCTCAAGGACATTTGGAAAAAGGATGGAGTTCATAATGAAACAGTCGATAGTAATGAGTGAATAAAGACTGAAGTAAAGCTTATTATATCTAACCCCAGGGGGAAGAGGAGGAGGGGGAGGAGAGGATGAATGTTAATGGTGCTGCTCAAAATTCAGCCAGTTACGTCGCAGCCTCTCAGCTCGTTCCTGGAAAACCAAAAGCTGCTATTTCAAATGTGTGATAAAGGCATGTGTTTATGAGGTGAGTTGAGATTTCATCAGAACTGAGGCAATAAAGGTCAGAAGGTAACGCTCGAGTCAGGGTAGCAGGTAAGCTCTAACTGAAAGGCAGAAAAGATGAGAGGTGTTTCGGGTTAATGCCCTTTTCCTGCACTCCTCGTCACTACAAATTAGGCTGAGGGTTTCTGAGCACAGCTGTTCAAGGATTCGCCATCTTTGTCCCGCTCACCTTCGGCTGTCCGTCCAGCAGCCCGTTGAGCTTGGCGAGGGATCGTAGCGATAGGGCGTGAGGCAGCGACGCCTCCGGGTCCTTTCCCAGCCTCCTGGCCCGGTGAGCGGCGCTGCGGCTGCAATAGCACGACACCAGGAACCCCGACAAGATGGCGCCCAGAAAGAAGGCCACCAGCACGCAGGCGATCAGAAGGGTGTAGTGGACGTTTGCTCCGGCACGCTGCTCCATCTCCGGAGGGCGGCGCACGCCTGGAAGATGGAGCAAGAGAGGAGAAGAAGTCAGAATGTTCCCACCTGTGCGTAATACCAGGACAGCATGTGTTGGGTATTCAGGGTCTCTAATAAAATCCATCTTTCTGATATCTGCAATACTAACGCAGGGTACGTATGTTCCACCTGAGCCCAGTGTGTGCGCGCAGAAAGTTAAATCAAATGCAGAAGTTGCAGTAAGTTCCTCGCCAGCGGCTGCTTTGGCTCGACGAGCAAACAGTTTGCTGAAGGGGAGTTGATAAGAAAGTGAGGGGGGAGGAGCAGGAGGAGGAAAAACAGATGGAGGAGAGGTGAGAGCAAGGTGAAGGGGGAAGACAAAGAAAGGACGGGAGACAGAGATGAGGATTGGACTTAATGAGAAGGAGGTGGTTCACAGGTGAGAAAACAGGATGATGGAGGAGAGGAAGAGCAGGGAAGGATGTGAAGAAGGTGAGATCTGAGGGAGGGAAGAGAGAAGAAAGGGAGAGCAAGAGATGATTGGATCTGAGGGAGCGAGAGAGAGAGAGGGAGGGAGGGAGGGAGGGAGGATGACAAATGGATGGAAGGATGAGGATGGAGAGAGAAGATGAAAGAATTTATTGTTCGGCAGCATTCGCCTCATCAGGTCCACACAACATCAAAGCTTCACAGATACAATGACTCATCAGTCT
>VUQK01039966.1:0-15524 GCA_015106715.1 Bujurquina vittata
CAAATAAATAGCGTCCCTGTTGGTGTCACCTCTTATTGAGGAAGTGTGGTCTATGGACCAGAGAGGGACCAGCAAGACAAGGAGGACAACGACAAAGCAGTATCAATTGGACACACACACACACGCACACACGCACACACACACACACACACACACACACACACCCACACGCACGCACGCACGCACGCACACTTTCTTTCAGTCTACTGGCTGATTTATCGATTTTGATGAAGGCAACTAGACCAGTCTGACCTAGCTGGCTCCTATTTCTATCGGTGTCATTTCAGCAGGCAATTACAGATGGATCGTCGAATCTTTCTCTCTCTGACACACACACACACGCACACATACACAAACAATGATAGATGACACATTACACAGGCCTGGTTATTTTAGACATCTTCACATTTAAGTTCTTGCTGCCATTTTCCAGTATAGATTGTTAATTTAAAAGTTAAACCACATCGAGATGAATGTCTGACATCTCTGCTTCTGGCGACACGAAGCATGAAAAAAAACCTCTCTCTCCATTTTGTTTCTGGTGATTTCACATTTTTAGTTAATTTCTAACCTTGCAGACTGTAGTTGGCTTACAGAAGGGAAGATATTTTTTTTTAAATAAAGAAAAGATCAAATGGCATGTTTTAAAACTGAGGGTAGGAAGAATTTGTCTCTTCAAGCTGCCAACCAAATTGAAAAAAAAAAAATAAAAACATCTCAGAAGCCAGTGTATCCCTAGTGCCAGTCCCAAGGGAATTAAATGGGGAGGACAGCGTCAGGAAGGGCATCTGGTGCAAAAATCAAACAAGTGTCTCATTCTTTATGTGTCAGAAAGAATGAGCCCCTGCAATTGCCTTTTGGCACATGGGTTGCTCAACCCAATGAGCTATACAGTGACCCCTCTGAAGGCCATTTAAAGGTTTGTTTTGTTTTTCCTCTTGGCTCAGGATGATGTAAAAGAGAACAGATATCATTATCATCTCCCACACATGGCCATGACAGAAGTTATCTTGCCCACCCGCTTTTCAAAGTTGTGTTGGTGTGGGGCAGCCAATCAGAAGAAAGCTGACATGCTTCCTTTAAGCCCACCAAATCCGACGCAATCAACTTTATTTATAAAGCAATTTAAATCACCCACAGGGGCTTAAGCACAATAACTACATAAAAGACCTAAAAAACACATAATACATAAAATACACAAGGCATTTAGACACACAGCTCACAGAATAAAAAGCTGGGTGTTAAAAGCCAAAGAAAAGAGGCGAGCTTTTAAAAGGGATTTCAAATGAGTCGGGGATGAGGCCTGTCTGACCTGCAGTGATAGATCGTTCCACAGGGCTGGTGCTGCAACAGTGAAAGCGCGGTCCCCTCTGAGCTTAAGCCTAGTTTCAGGCACCATCAGCAGCAGCTGATCTGCTGACCTGAGAAACCAGGTGGGAGTAGGAGCTCACAGGGGGTAAGGCGGGGTAAGTCCATTTAGGGATTTAAAGGCAAATAAAAGAATTTTAAAAAGGATCCTAAAATGAACGGGCAGCCAGTGGAGTGAGGCCAAAACAGGTGAAATGTGCTCAGGTTTGCGAGCGCCAGTTAAAAGACGTGCAGTGGCATTCTGCACCAGCTGTAGCCGCTAAGCCGCATATAAAGTGAATTACGGTAATCCAGCCGAGTGGTAACAAAGGTGTGGATTACGGTTTCAAAGTCTCACCTCTGGAGATGTCTTTTTTTCTTTTTGGCCAGCTGCCTCAGGTGAAAAAAATCTCGACTTAACTACAGCCTTGATCTGGCTATCGAGCTCCACGTCTGAATCTTCTTTGACTCCTAAGTTTGTGATATTTGGCTTGAAATACTGCGCCAGAAAACCCAGCGCTACCGAGAGAGTCCCAGAACTCCAACCAAAAACCATCAGCCTTCATCTCAAACAAAGAGGAGCTAAAATGGTGTGTTTCAGGTGGAGGTTGAACTAAGTGGATGCACCAAGGTGCACTTTATGATAAACAAGATTTTTGAACTGTGACTCATGCAGTGCTGCTCTAATAGAGTCCAAGAAAAAAAAATGTGGAGTTGAAAATGAGCATAATAGGTTCCCTTTAATTTGTCACATACACAAACGTTGTCCAATAGCTGTGACTGTGATTAAGTAAATGAGCTACCAACAAGCTGAAACCAAAAATTCTGAAAGACAGGGCGCCAGAATGGCTCACGGCATGTCTTTGGACTGTGGGAGAAAGCTAGAGAGAGAACGCGTGCTCAGAAGGTTTATCTAAAGTTTATTAGGAGAAGAAAAATAAATTCTAGAAGTTTCCAAATTCAGTTTTTGACTAGAAAAAAAATAATCTTGTATCTTCCTGACACTTCCTTTTAGTTTAGACCGACCTTTGTGTAATACCCAACATTTTATGAAACACCTTTTCAGAACTCTGCGCCTGTTTCTGATGTGTATTGTTGATTTTTGCTGTACAAAAGCCTTTCTTGTCAAAGGGATATTGATCCCATTCAGGCTAGCTCATTAAATAAAAACTGAAACAATGTATCAGACACAGTGCTCAGAGGCTATCTTCAAAATTCAAATCAAGCTGGTCAGAATTTGTCTGGCTCCAGCAAACACAGTCAATACTCTTTCACTCATGGCTCTTGTTGCCAGCAGTTTTTAATCTTCTTATAAACCAATTTAGGAGCTACAACTAAACCAGACCTCCCTCTGAACCACGAGGCTGCACAGTTTGTCTGAATGGCGCAAAGCAGCAATGTCACATGAGATCACACTAAAATATTACTGGAAGAGACTACAGATTTCACTATATCTTCATTCTGCCCGAGCCACAGCGGCTATTGATTTTTTGTGTTGAGAGGCATCATTGCCCAGCCTATTCAGGCATGAAAACGGGGGCTCTTAGAGGAGAATAAACAGTGATAATCCACATTTAAGCAGCTTAATGTGAGGTGCTATACTCCTGGTGATTAATGTGTCTAGAAGGGCTCATCTCTGCATATTGGGTCTCATTCATCAAACCATAAAATAACACACTTATAGGGGAAGGTTTTTACGCATTTGTCTGAAAAGCAATTTAAATGGGTGTAGCCAAAAGAGCAGCATTTAAGCCCCTGGGCTGTATCTCTGAAAAGCAATTTTTGTTTTAGTGAAAACGTTTTGTCCTTGGCATTTTAAAATCTCACAATCTTTTAGTGACCACAGAGGTTGAGGTGTGGCCTTCAGAGGTTTGTTTTATTTATAGTTTGTTCAGGCATGTGATACTTTCAGACATGAAATTTCCATCTACTGTTCTCTGCACTCACAAGAGCGCAAATTACAATGCTCACGTTTTTACTATTTACCTAATATTAACAGCGATCGAGAACTTATAATTGCATCTTCAAGCCACATTGATTTTATTTATTTGAGTCCACTTATCTTTTAGCATGTCATTGGTTTATTGCTCCTCCTATGAGTGAAATATTTTATCAGTTGTAGGAAAATTACAGCGTGACCTGCAAAGATCAAATAATGTAAAAAAAAAAACTTAACATATATAATACAAATCTACTAATTTTACTAAGTTAATCTGAAATGTCTGGGGTGAGAAGCTGTGCTATGTTTATATTCTATTAATGCTGCTTATTTATCATGCACTGCACCATAAAGTGTGAAAGGATTCAGATACAGCCTTACTTACTAGAAACAACTAATAAAAAGCAGAATATAATTTGCTGAAACTCTCAACCTGCACCTCAGACTGCATCACTGATGCCCTACAGTACTGTGTTAAAAGCCTTGAACCACTCCTTATTTTTTAATTTTTTTGCTCCGAATATAGGAAATAGGTACAGTGACTTTAAGCAGTGCAAACATACATGGAAATACAATATGTAAGGTTTAAACAGAGTGTGTACAATTGTAACAAACTTGAAAGCATTGGGTATGACCATCTTTATTCTTCAACACAGTCTGAACTCTATGAGGCAGCTTTCTTGTAATTTCTTTAAGTTGTCTTCAGGAATAGTTCTCCTGGCTTCTTGAAGGACATTTAAAGCTCTTCTTTGGATGTTGGCTGCCTTTTGTTCCATTCTAGGTCAAGATGATACCACACTGCTTCAATAATGTCGAGTTCTGGCCTTTGGCGAGGACAGACCATGACTGATAGTGTTCCATTGTGTGTTTTTCTATCCAAGTACAGTTTGGGATCATTGTCATGCTGAAAAATGAAGCAATGCTCAATCAGATGCTTTCCAGATGGTATTGTATAGTGGATCAAAATCCACCTGTACTTTCCTACATTCATAATTCCATCAATTTTCACAACATCGCCAACGCCACTGCCTGAAATGCAGCCCCAAACTATGACAGCGCCTCCACTGTGTTTACAGATGGCTGCAGACAGACAGTGTTGGACCTCTCTCGTGATCTCTTGCATACATACTGACAATTTGAGCCAATGATGTCAAATATGGATTCATCACTCTCAGACCTGTTGCCACTGATTTTTTCAGTCCAGTTCTTGTGTAATTCTGCATTCCTCCATCATTTCTGCCTTTTCCCCTTCCTTAAGAATGGCTTCTTGACAGCCACCCTTCCACTGAGACTATTTCTGATGAGGCTTCAGTGAACAGTAGATGGATCAACTGGAGAGTCCGATGCATCTCTCAGGTCCTGTGTCACGTCTTTGCTGGATTTTTTTCCTTTTTCTTAAGGACTTGACTCTCAGATCCTGTTCATATGATTCTTTTCAGGCATGTCACTACACCTTGTTGGTGCAAAAATATAATTTTATGCCTGTCAAACTGTGTTATTTTAAAATAGATTTAACTAAAGAAATGGGAAGAAATTATGTGTTTTTGTGACACGGTGCTCGCAACAAAGTGCCATCTAGATACAACTTCAAATTGGGTTTTTGTTGAAGTGTGTAGACTCAGCGCTGGTTCATCCTTGAGTTGGGGACCTTTTTCATGCTTGAATGAGTCATAGGTCGTATTAAGTGGCTTATAAAAAACATTCCTCTGAAAATGGCCGGGCACAAGGACTGGAGTTAAAATGAGTGAAAAAGAAAAACTTTGACAGACCTTCAGAAAGAACTGTTGCTCAAGGCCACCTTAAACAAATTACAAGAACGTCTGGCTGTGTGGAAGCAAACTATAAAGAAATGAGCGGTAATGTAAGACTTTTGAACAGTACTGTATATACAGTGATAGTTACAGTTACTATAGAACACAGTTTTCACTGATATGAAATGATCAGTAAAGCAAACTCAAAAATGTTCTTTTATCGCTAAATATTGCAACTAAAAGATCAGCTTCATCTGGTCTTTGCCAAGCAGACAAAACCAGTACTGTGTTATTGCAGGTACATTGTGCATGTTCAACTTCCCCAAGTAACAACTACAGTAACTGCCCCAAGCAGGATCACTCAGGCTAGTGAAGTAACATTTAAAGTGTTTTATAATACACTTAAACACTTCTAAGGTGTATTAAAGGTAGTAAATTTCCTTTTGCCCGCTGTTTCTTATGACGAGCTGCGGTACTTGTCAGTTGTAGGCAGCTCCCAAGTGTGAATGTGCACGCTGTAAGAAACAGCTAAAAATAAAGGTCAAGTCCTCATTTAAACACCTCCGATTAAAGGTTAAAGTATCTTTAGCATTTAAGTCTTGAAAAAACGGACAGTGACAGCGGATAATGTGGATGACAGCAGTGAACAGCAGACTCACAATAAAATGTTCTTATTTCTCACCACTCCACTTGCCTCATGTTTCAGAGCAGCATATTGTACTGTAGGTAACATTAATTATAAAGCCATGATGACTTCTGCAGTGCTACGTTATCATAATTCTTTCAAAACGAGATGAAAAATTCAGAAAGAAATGTCTGAACTGAGTAGCTGTGAAACAAAAGCAGCGCGATCGATCCAAATATAAAGCCGGAGAACGACTTCAGACAGTGATGCAGTACCTCTGTGGGTTGGGCTCGTTGTGTTTGTCTCTCTCGTGCTTAATCATTCTGTAGCGGCCGATGCGAACGTCTGGCCTAGACACCTTCATCCCATTCAGAGTGATCCTGCAACACAAACAGATAGAATTTCTATTAAAGAAAGAAAGGAAACCAACCGAGCCAAAGAGGAGCCGAGAGAGGAAACATGCTAGCTATTGAGAAAATATTGTAACAAACAAGGAGAGCCAGAACACATTAATAAAGAAATACAGTAAGGCGGCAACTTTTTATTTCATCTGTCAGATATTTTATTAAATCAACACCAAAGGGAATCAATTTATGGAAATCACAACTTCCCACAGCCGAAGCCTGAGATGACGAGACTTCTACTGAAGAAATCGTTTAGTCTACAAAAGGTCAGAAAAAACTCTAAAAAATACCTGTTGCAAATATCTAAAGCCTGTGATTATGTTTTAAATACCCAGGATGTTAAATAGTAAAAAAACAAAACAATAATAATAAGAAAGGCTTGTGAGCTGGAAATCCACAAATTAAATAAATTGTGCTTAAAAAACAAACAAACAAACAAACAAACAGGCATGAAAATAATCTTTTGCTCGTTGTCACATAATTATTTTCAGCCTTCAACGTAATAAAGCCAACCTGCATTTATAATAATACAAAGATGGTGAAAGCAGAAATGTTTCCATATGTTAGAAGTGAGAACGAGCAAATGCTTTCAGAGTTTTGGTTAAAAATGAATCCCTAAATGTGGCTGATTAATTTTATTTTCTACCCACTGACTTAATCTCATGTGTGTTTGTTGTCAAACAGCTGAAGCTTCTCATTACTGCAGCTTTAGCTGAACTTTGGAGAGTCGTGGTTTTTGGCTGTCCATCTGTCACACCAAACGCTCAACATCACTGAACGAAAAGCTCCTATTTCCAATGAAAAGCGCCGATGAGCTGTCATTTAGCTGTGTGAGTGACTGCACAACGCACTTTTCAGATTTTCTGCAAGGTTTTGCAACTTTTGACCCCAAAAACACAAGAACTTCCATGCAGCACATATCATGGGAAAAACCGTGAAAAGGTTCATTTTGTTTCTCAGAAGTTATACAACGCTGATCCTACTGAGATTTGGATAAACATTGCAGAGACTAACAACAAAAGAAGGGAGAATGAGAATATGATCTGCTGTAGTCTTCCTTAGGTACCCATGGGTCCCTTCCCAGCCAGGAAGGCGAAAATGAATGACTACTGCAACTGTAGCAATCGGTATTTGTGCTAAAATATCGCTTTAAGATATATTAAATCTATAAATATCTCATAACACCTCACTGCTCTTGCAAGGAAGAATTTGTGGTGGTATACCTGATATAGAGTCGAGTCAAAATATCTTTTTTTGATTTCTAGAGTCATAATTCACAAGGCAGGACATTACAAAATGAAAGAAAAAAAGAAGAAGCACAAAACAACACTGCAATGATATTTTTATACCAACAACATAAATGATCCAACCAATCAATCCCCACTCTCTAACTCTGGGGACATCAGCTGGGAAAAAGGCAAGCTTTTGGAGTGTGTTTCGCTGTAGAGTGTGGGATCAGAACTTTTAGAAACAGTGGTAACATTGTATTACCACTAAGACTCAATACAGGGGCAAATCGGCACAGAGATTTATCTCTAATGCTACAGCAAATGGAGGGTAGACAACACAAACATCATATCTGCTCCACATAAAGCCCAGTTTAAAACCAGAGGCTTCCAGAGACATTGATATTCATACCTGCAACGGCATAAAGGATACTGAATGAGCAATTCTTATTTATTGTAACGCTCTGATTCATGCACTTTCTCTTTGTCTTAAAAAGCATCCATGCCTGATATTGCCCCTCAGCAACTGCCCCTACACTATCCCTACATATTCCACATGCTCAATGTGGAGCACTTTTTTCTTTTTCCTCTCCTTTCTACATCCTCATTTCCCTCATTCATACTGTTCTCTTTTTAAACCTGCTCATTACGCTCCCCTCCAATTTTGCCTGAGTCTTTAGAAGCTGATATCAAATGTTTGCACAGGTGGCTGAAGGTTAAAGTCAGTGCCTTGTGAAGTGCTTTTGTGTCAATATCTAATTGGCATGGTGAAAAAGCCTCTGCAGCCACATTTTATAATATTTCTGGTAAAGGAATGGTGAATTTATTAACACCAAAGAGACACGACTGGAAAATTCAATTTAACTCACTTTAGTGAGTCAATAAAATGTGGCAACTCGCATCCTCATGTTGATAAAATATGCAGCTATAGCCAAATTTCGATAAGATTGACGTGCATGTAGCTTAAGAAATAGCTCTGTACATGATGATGTATTTAGCTTAACTTTAACATAGTTCAAAGAAGAAGAGGAAACAAAAAAAAAAAGGTTGCCAGAACCTTTAGACACATCGTACTATTAAGGATTTGCAGGTATGTGACCGCTAATGATGTAATGTTGACTTGTCTGTGTTTTGTGTGACCATCATGGAGGCACTGTAGGATCAAGTGAATAAAGCCTCAATCACACAGGCCTAAAGACCATCTTGCAACCACTGGTCCTGAGGGAAAAATTTGTTTCCGACACCTCCGGGAACCACCCCCTCCAGGAGTCTTCTTAAAAGCAGTTGCAAGGAAAATGATTGCTAACGCATTCAGACAGGTCTACAGACTGCTCAGAAACCTCCTGGCAACCACCTGTTGCTAGAGAAAACTTCCCCAATCAGTTTTTCAAAACCTCTTAGAAGTTGGTCATTAGCATATTGCTGCAGTTGTAGTTCGAATGGAAGTGATGGACTTGTCTACAACAGGAAATACAAATTAAAAAGCAATATTTCTCTTTGAATAAGTCTGTATTACACATGGCAGTATATTCAGTATATTTCTGAGGACAGAGGATAGAGTCAGAGTAGCCTCCTTGAGCTCTGGCACTTATCTTGAACTCAATTTTACTGGGTTATCAGTCTAACTCAATCGCTGTCTCTTTCCATAGCCACTCCTTCTCTTCCTTAACTATCTCTGAAGGTATTTCGCCACATTAACTTTGGAAAATGTTGAAAGAATCAGGTAAGGGAATTGCTTAACCTCACATGCAGCACACAGCAGAAGCTAGTTTGCGGGAACACCCTTCTTGCTTGTGGAAATACTCTTTAGTTTAGTGAAGGTGCTGTCTAGATGTGCAGGATGCAGAGCGCAGGATGACCATCCAATAAGCTGTGAATACCCCAGACTATTACCAGTGTTATTCTAACATTGGGAGTGAGGTTAAAGATCATTAATGTCCGCTCTGATTGCATAGTACATTTGCTTTCTCATTTGCACCTCCACTAGATAATGTGCAAAAAACTACAGGGCTGAAGTGAATGTGTAAAAATGGCTTCATCTTATTCATACTCCTCCTCCTTGTTTTCTTTTCACCTTGCCATTCCCCTCTGTGCATTTTTCTCTTCACAGTTTGCTTATTTTCACTTTGCTTCTCCTCCCCACCCCCCATCTTCCCCTCTTGTCTCTACCTTCTGTGTTCATCTCCTTCCCCTTCACTTTCCCTTTTCCTCCTCACCTCTCATCTTCTTTAAAAAATGTAAATAACCCAGAATGCAACGCCATGCCATCAAAAGCACATCAGCCAGTAAGAGAAACCCAAACTCCATCAAAACAACCCCGTAAATAAATTCATTGAAAAACTAAATAAGACTTTTTTTATTTCTCTCTCAAATCTCAGGGACTTTGCTGATTTAGCAGCCATGCATAGACGACTGCTTTGTCAGTGCGTGTGCACATGTGAGCATGCATGCATTTGCATAATTTTGAAATTTATTATGGTGCAAATAATGTGTGGGTTTGAAAAGTGAGCAAAGCAGTCCTTCTCTGAGCTTAGTTTTATATTATTCACAGTTCTGCATCTTTAAAATAATCTCTTTTTTTTGTGGCTGTTACCCTGCAGAGAGTGTAGCTAAGGCTCGCCTGTGGTGAATCCCTTCTCCTTCATCTGATTCAGTACAAATCTCAGCATCTTATTTTTAAAGTCAGAGATTCATGTCATGAAAGTCATTTAAGAGTAAATCAACGATTTGTTTCACCCTTGGCCATGAAGACAGCTTCATAGATGGCTGTTTTTGGACTGGTGATGGGACCTGTTGGAAGAATCTCCCAGATCTCGTCTTTATGTGAACATATAAATAAACCCTGCTACAGGTAAAGATCTGCCAAAGAAAAAGGACAAAATAACAGCTCTATTTACTTAGAAAGCTCTACAGTTCTCAGGGATAAGTTATTAAATGCTGTATTATTCAAATTGATTCTTCATTTTACAGTTTTACTTGAAGTGGAACTATGGTTAAATATTTGATACCATACAGAATAATTTCTTTTCTTTTCTTAAGTAGCTCCTATGGACCCGTCCAGAGAGTCAAATAATAAATTCAGGGGTAATGAGATGATAAATAAGTCTGATAAATAAGATCTGATAAATAAGTGTAAATAAGTCTCATTTTGCTATGTAAATTTGAGAAAGTATTTTGCACTATTTTCTAGTCTTTACTAGTTCATGAAATATTGGACAGTTTTACTTTCTGGGTCTTAACCTTTCATTAAAATCAACTATTTGGAAAGTTTAGAAGGGATTTTAGATAAATGCAGTGACAATGTGTCTCTCTGATATCAGGTGTAATAAATGAGACCTTATTAATTAAAGTTTTTTCAGACTTTACTTTTTAGTACTTGTAAAAAAAAATCACTGGAATAATTGTAAATATGAACAAAAATGGCATGCCACAGGTAGATTATTTAATGAAAAAATGAGTAATTAAAAAAGAGAAAAATACAAAATGGAACCCAACAAGCTAAACAACTAAGTTTCAGTGTCCTATACATTTTAGCAATGGCTAATTTTTTTGGATGTATGGATGGATGGATTTAACTAAGGATTATGGTTAACTTTGCTGTGTGATTCCTCACCAGCCAGTTCTCACATATCATCATCAATCATTGTGTTGTGCAGTTATAGGAACGCTGGTTCTTGGTTTGATTAGTGTTTTGGGATTTCTTTCTGTTAATTCACTAGTGTTCCTTGCTCTGTGTTTAGGCTAATTCCAGTTTTCAATTATTAATTTCCTCTGTTCTATCCTCCTGTGCCAAGTTCTCCTGTGTTCAGTGTTCCACTTATTCATTTCCTGTTTTATTTTGGTAATAATTTATCTCCTGTCATGTTTAATTTGACTTCCTCCCTTGTCATTATCTTGATTAGTTTGTGTATTGTTTTCCCCAGCTCTCTCTACTCTGCCCTGATTACCCTTCTGTGTATAGCCCCAGTTTCCCTTCGCCCTTTATCAGAGCATCTGTTGGCCATTCCTGTGTGTTTCTTGCAATTAGGTTCTCATCTAGCATACCCTGTAAAAAATTTCACTATTTCCCAACATGCTTTGTGAACAGCAAACCCAGAAGCTGGTACTCGATATGTTGTGGCTTCCCTCAACACTGCAGAGTTTTAGCACCTACTGTTCTGCTTCAGTCTCACAGTTCTTACATTTGTAACTGAATACTTGCTGCTCAGGAACAATCAGCTGGGAAACACAGTGGAGCAATCAGTAGCTAAAGAACTGCATATGCTATTAAGGTTCTGGTGGAACTGAAACCCAAGCAAGAAGAAGGGGACTTCCTTTCAAAAGGTGGCCACAAACACAACTCAATATAAATGACAGTGTTTCAAATGTTCCTTATCTGCTGCATGGTTAAATAAACTGTCAGTTAACACATAAAAAGGTTTGTTGCTGTTGCTGCCCACAAATGAACATTTTAATGGATGCAGGTGAGGAACATCAGATCTACTTACAGTATTTGAAGGAGAGTTTTATGAATTGCCATGATATTTGAATGTGCACTTCCTTAGCAGGTTTAACTGCAACACTTGGGTGCTACTTTTGAATATCTCTGCTATTGTTTAATACCTATCTATAAATTACTCCAAACTTCTCTCTCTCTCTCTGTGTTTGTGTGCATGTGTGTGTGTGTGTGCTGAGCTGATCAGAAGCACTATTAAGCTTTGTTTGCTGACTTCTCAAACATAAGAAGATCAGAGCGTGCTTGTGTAAAATAGCATCAGGGCCGCTCAGAAATCCTCTGCTGCATCGTTGTATCGCTGCCTGTTACCTTCCCTGCCTGCTTTCAAAATTTTCTTTGAAAATATCATGAAACACTCCCCAGGGGTGGGCCGGCTCGCCATCTCCTCATCCGTCAATATGAAATTTTGCATGATGATTAATGTTGGTCAAAGATACTTGTTCACAAAAGGAACACACACACACACACAGACAGAAGGCAAAAGCAGCTGTTATTATTCCACACATCAACACAATCCTCAGATCAATGCAGCCACACACTGTTAGATGAATAAAGCTCAGGGTTGTTATGCCTAATAGGGTTCATGTGGTTAAAGTGTGACACAGGAAAGAGCTAAAAATGTCTAAAAGAAACATTCACTGCAGCTGTGACCTTGCACCCTTTATGTATGTGTATATGCACTAATGAATTGTGCACTAACTGATCAAATATCATTTCTTTATTCTTGCAGTTGTGTCCTTGACCAGCGGAAAAATAATCAGCTTGAGCGCACACACCGACACACACTCAAGTGACACATCAGTACAGTGAATGTTTTCCACAGCTCTGACAGGCAGGAGGCAGTAACACAGTGTGACAGCTTGTGTGACTATTATGCAAGAAAGAACAGGACAGTGAGGATACAGTGGAGCTGCAGGAAGGAGAGCTTTAGTGTACTCTGTATGATGTATATAATCCAGAGACAACACATTCAACAGCCACCTCCACTGAAGCACAGCAGGTGGGTGGCTGCTCAAGATTTCTCTACTGTGGGGGAACTTAAAGCACTTTTTTGGAGATTCAAGTGCAAAGACTGAAAAAAAAAATACAGAAGGAGACCTCAGCGCTTTTATAAGATTTATTGTGCTATGATGAGATTAAATAAACAGCTTCTGATCTGGCGTTTAGCACCATCGCCTGTAAAGTTTTATCCAGGTGTGCCATATTTCCCCCACAGGCAAAAGCGATGCTTGCTACTGTAGGTGATTAGAAATTTGGGATACAGTGTGAGCGTGCATGGCTTTCCATCTCTCTGTGTTAGCCCTGTAATGGACCTGTTCCAGACTGTACCCCACCTCTTGCCCAAAGTCATCTGGAACCTGTGACCTTTGCTGGACACAGGCTTGGCATAATGGACTGATGGATGCATAACTTTCCAATATTTATAAAACTACAAAATATCGAGCTTAATAAAGGTCCTGCCCTGTTTGCACTCTTGTCCATAACAGTCCACTAACATTCATCAAGATTGAGTCAGTTATTCAATACCTGACACTCACTGAACACTTAATTGGGAACATAAATAGAAGTGGAACATTTGATTGATATGAATGACAATAGCCACTCTGTTCATGTGTCCAATACTTTATTAAGTCCTTTAATGATTCATGATGAATTTCTATGGCTACTTCCTACTCTATGTAGAAACTTTAGATAAAAGGCTTAAAATGAAGCTTGGTTGTGCAAAGACTTCACTGTTATGAGTTTGATGGTGCAGCACAACAACATGCCAGCAGTAATAAAAGGAATTAATATGACTGGAAGTGTATCTCATAGACTGGACAATTTGGCTCAGTTTTCAATCCCCTTCCCAAATTAAGAACAACTGCACAGATGGTTACTCATACAATTATCCAGTCAGCCAATCATGTGTCAGTACAAAACTAGAAAAAAAAATCCCATTATCATACAAGTCTGCTAATGTTCACATCAAAATCAAAACTAGGTGTGATTCTTGGGGCTAGATGAGCTGATATGGATGTTTTTTAAACCACTGAGGAATTTTCACTCCAGCAGTCTCTGGAGTTTATTCAAAATTAAAAAAGCCCTTCAGTGACAGGAAGTTCAGGATACAGAAACGCCTTTTTGATTAGAGAGGTCAGAGGAAAATGGCCAGCCTGGATGGAGCTGACAGAAAGGCAGTACACAGAAACTTAGATAATCGCTCTTTATAACCGAGCAGAAAAATATCTTGGGGAACACAGCATCCAGCCTTGGGACAGATGGGTTACAACCATATCAGGCCCCACACTTGCCAGCAAAAATCAGAACTCTGAGGCTGCAGTGGGAGCAAGCTTACCCAAACTGGATCGTTTAAGTCAGGAAAAAGCAGCCTTGTCAGATGAATATTAATTTGTGCTGAGGCTACAGATGGTAGACTTGGAAGGCATCACAGCGCAGACCCAGCCTGACGTGTGTCGACAGACCAGGGTGCTGCTGGTGTCGTCGTGTGGGGAATGTTTTTTTTTCTTTGAATACCACTTATCTGAATATAGGCGATGACTGTGTACATACGTTTATGGCACAAATTTACATCTTCTACTGCCAGCTTGTAGTATAATAATGTACCATGTTGCCCTATATTAGTTTCATGAACGTGACAGTGATTTGCATGCAATTCAATGGGAATATGGACAATGGGAAGATAATGGGAATATATCCATTATCTTCCATTTATCTGAAGTTGGGTTAAGATGGCAGCAGGCTAAGCAGGGTATTCCAGATGTGCTTCTCCCCAGCAACACCTTCCAGTTTGTCCTGGGGGACACCTAGAAGTTTCCAGGCTGGACGAGACAAATAATCTCTCCAGCATGTTCTGGGTCTAGTCTGGGGTCTCCTTCAAGTTAGCCGTGTCCAGAAAACCTCCAAATGTTTTGGAGGTATTCAGAAAACCCTGATGGAGTGGAGATTTTGGAGTTTGTTAACCTCACCCAAAAGTGGGAAACTGGGGCTCTCTCCTGGAGCGAGGCCTGAGAGGGGAGCTCAAAGGATAGGCCACCAGGTGAAGTGTGAGATGGGCAGAAGGCTGGGGTCTGAGAATGCAACCTGTAAACTGGTCACTGGTGTGTGCTCATCTTAGCATTTCAGCTGAATGATTTCAACAACACTGGACCTTTCAGAAATCATACCAAATGCATCAAACACACATATTCTTGTATAACAGGATCAGTTTTCTACTCTTGATTTTATGCCATTTTGCCCTACCATTTAAAATATCACAAACACCATTATCTGTGCCTGAGTAACTTTTAGACAGGAAGTGGTAAAACTATCCTTCATGTTGCACTTTCACAGAGTCTTCATAGTAGCCCTCCTCAATGAGCACACCTAGTCGCAAGAGACTCAAACTTTGCAGTGATCCCAAGTCGCAATTTGATCTTATTCATCTCAGCCTCAGAGTTTGCTATTCAAATTAAAAGCATTCACCTGAGTGCCTTTTATTCTGATCAGTCTTGAAGAAAAAAAATAAATAAATCAAGCAATTACACCAATTACAAGTGGAATAAAATGCTCCATATACGCTGAATTACAGCTGGACTCCTGCAGTGAATCCATTAACCAGCAACGTCTTCCTAACTAATAGAGGCATCGCATGAAAAGCTCGGAATTTTGTCTCTTGTCCAGCAGCCCCCCCCCCCCCCCCTTTTTTTTTTTTTAAAAAAATTCTCCTCCCAGGCAGATCTCCCTACAAAAAATAC
>VUQK01039967.1:0-23729 GCA_015106715.1 Bujurquina vittata
AATATATATATATATATATATATATATATATATATATATATATATATATATATATATATATATATATATATATATATATGTATATATAACAAAAAATACATTGAGGAAAGAACATCAATGGATGTCAGCCAAAGTACCCAGTCTGGAGGCAGACTCGTTTTTCATTAAGATTAACCGTGTAGCGGGGGCGGCCTATCTTTCTATGCCTCCAGCTGACACTTGTCCCCCTCATACAGCAGCAGTGTGAGCGTGTGTGTGTGTGTGTGTGTGTGTGTGTGTGAGTGTGTGTGGTGGGGTGTGTTTCAATGCTATCAAACAAAGGAAGTGTTATCAGACACTGCCGAAGGCATATGAACGAGTCGGAGGGGAATTTAGACCAAAAATCAGCATGTTCCCCAGAGAACTAAAAGTTTATACTCTGAGCCAAGATATGAGGACGGAATTTTGTTATGACCTGTTTTCACAAATTAAATGTTATTGTTTCCTACAGTACTTGTACTATATCTGATACATTGTCATGTACTCAGCTAATTTTTAAGCCTCTGAACAGTGATATAACTGCTGAAAGCCATATGCTGGTGTTTTATGGAATTAGGTCTTTTTTCTGTCTATTGCTAAAGTGTGTGTGTGTGTGTGTGTGGGGGGGGGGTCTGCTGCATACATTCTTCAGTCAAATGTTTTCCCATATGCAGCAACATTAAGGAGAACTCGATAAAGCTTCTGACGTTATTTTTGAGGAAAAAAAAAGTCTGCATCAAACTAGCAGAAGCACAGTTTTAATTAACTATTATGGATCAAGCTGTCCCACTTACCATCTGCAGCAGATACTGAGCAATATGTGCATCGTACTGGTGTCCAATGTTTTACAAAAATAGTTTAATTTCAGTCACTTCATGTTTTGACAATGTGAAGATCGTTTTTTTTTAATATTCTAATTAATCTAAATCGAACTACAAACTAGGTTTTATGTACTTAATCAGTGATTGTTGTATTCTAAAGGTATTCTTTAGTTTTAAAGAATGAAATAATTTTCAAATCAGACAGTTCTATTTTGCTTTTGTTTGCCACTCTGTCCAACTGTTTTGGTGTTATTTGCATAGCATTTCTCAAACTTTGTGAGTTATTAACTGAATATGGATAAATTATCAATCCAGACTGTTGCTACTGTGTGTTATTTTATTTGTTTCCTTCAGCCCCAAAGCAGCAAGTTTAACACAAGCCTGCAAATCATGGTTTATGTATTACTTTGGAAGCAAACAGTTTTAATAATTAGCTGCTTTTTGTGAATTGATGTACAATCTGATAACAATGTGTTTTTGTTTTATGTTGCCCAACAGTGACTTATTATATACATTATAGATTTTTAAAAAATTGTTCCGCAGTAGTATTCTTTTGTGCTGGCCCTGTTTATTATATATATACATATCACACTACTTGGATTCTGTTATGTAGGCTGATGTAAGTAATGACTGATATGTCACCCACGAACATTACCAGAATTCTTTTTTACTTTAAATATTTTTTGTTGCTAGATTACTGAGGATAATTGTGAGTCAAATATAAATGTTAATTATAGCTCATGTGCCCTAGGCAAATGCACTTATATACCCAACCTTGTACGTAACATTGTGTATCAAATGACCGAGTAGAACACTGTGTCTATGGCACATGAGCGGATGTTTTGATCTGTCTGAGCTTGTAAATAATGCGAAAGAAATTGCCCTTGGGGAAAAAAGGAGGCGTGATGTTTCTCAAGGTATGATGCAAACATCAGCCGGTATAAATCACATTAATAAAAACAGTAGAGTAAAAGGAAGGACTCAGTACAAGTAAATGATTGCCAGCAAGTAATTTTCTGTCTGGCTTGAGCTAATATCAAATATGCGCAAAAAAAATGAGTTGGACATACCATGCTACATATTTTACTCATAACCATTTCAAAATAACCCCAAATTCATTTATTTTGCATTTAGTAATTCACTTCATTTTTTGTCAACATTTACACATTCCTATTCAGAAAGAAGCTGAACATCAAACAAAGCAAGTTTGCGTTCAGGTAATCTTTCATTATTCCCTGTCTTGTCTTTGCAGTCAATGATTAGGTCACGATTCCCTTAAATTTTAATGTTGTACTCAATTGTTAAGCTCACCGTTCCCCCTGTGCATAAACCCAGCAGACTGTTGGACTTGTAAAACTCTGGCAGGAACCCAGGTGTATATACATATTCAGCTTTACAGGTGAAGCAAATGATGAGGTTGTTTAGTCAAGGCAAACAATAGGTCATCCATCCCAGGCAGTGCGAACCTGCCAGCATGAATTTTGGTGAACATACAAGATCACTTCAGAATCTGCACCCTAGACAGAGGTCTTGACAAGGCAGTATTCCATCAACACCGAACATGACTTTTCATTATTTACAGCCTACAGAGGGCTTGTGTTTTCTTCTTTACTTCTCAGGATTTTGGCGGATGCAGCAAAGGAATTGCAGTGTTTCAGCACATTGTTGAAGGAGTGTTTTCCTTACAACCCTTCCTCCAAAGTCATTACTGGTCTGAGGGCTGTGTGTGCCCTGTCTGTCTAAGCGACATACTTTCTTTTGACTACACACTAGGCAATTCTATTGGTAGAATATCCCAATTATTTCAAAAGAAACTGTCTGACAAAAGACAATCCAAGAATCTTCATTCCCTCATACTTCGCTTAACTTCTCAATTTTCCTTTGATATCTGTTGTTTTAAAGGAAAGTATTCTTTTACACAGAAATCATGCACAATCACAGAATGTTAAGGAGAGTAGTTGTTAGGAATGGAACTATCTTCAAATTGCCTCATTAAACGGTAATTTTGCACAATGTGAAATATGTAAGCTTAATGCCTAAAGACTTAGCCAATATTTGAATGGGAAGATGTCTACATGTAGTTGCAGTTCTTGTTCATTAAAAAAGGGGTTTATTTTCTTTTAAACAACTTCAGGAAATATCCCACAGATGGTAGCATATGCAGTTGTTTAGGGTAGTTTGCACCTTTTGGTGTTGATTGTCACACTTTTTCTTGTGACCATATGCTGAACATTAGCACAAAACCTGAGAGCTTTTTTTTTTTTTTCTTCAGCTTAAGCAGACATCACTTACATTTCCGCTTGGCTGCATTTTGATGGTATGAGGCTGTACTGTAGGTGTCACTGTGATTTATTCTCAACAACTCATTCTATACTTGAGACGAAATTAAACTCATCATACCACATATCTTTCTTTTAGCGTCCAGTAAAAGCACTCCAGCTTAATGAATGCAAATGTTGTCCTCTAGATAATTAAGACAAATGTTTATTCCTTGATGCTTTTACATACTCTGTGTCACTGCTACTGCCTGCCAATGCATACCTTTATATATACTGCTAAAAGATGTATCACGGTATACAAGTGATGGGTGCATGGAGTCCCAGTAAAAACAGTGCACACGCTCTCTGCTGCCATCAGCTTTTATAGTTCTGAAGCCATCACAAATCATTGCATGAACACCACTTAACTGTGAGAAGGGTTACTGGTGCATTGATAGGGGTTTTAAGATTTCTCCTTTTAGCTATTTGAAAACTTTTTTTTTTTTTCAGATTAAATCTTGCATTAATTACGAGTGTAACTGCTGGGTCAGCTTTGGAAATCAATTAGTGAATAAATATCTGCTGTTCTTAAAGATGATGGAAAATTTTTGTTTAATTAAATGAAAAGCCTTTCTTAACAAGCTACAAACTTCCTTCAGCAAAGACTGAACAGACTCCATTTGCAATATTAGAGATGCTCAGCGGAAGCCGAAATGTATGCCAGGAAAACGCAAAGGCCACTCTTTAAAAAGGAAAGAGAAGTGTGGAAGCACAGTAAGACACCACATTTTGCCACCTGATGGCTGTGAAAGACGTGCAATATTTAGCTGTTAACCACAGATTTTCAGCCTGAATGAAAACATCACAAGGTTGTTTTTAACAATGCTCATAGCAGCATGTTAACTGTAGAAATGTTCTAAAAGCTGTGCAAACAGAATTGAGGCTCAGCATGTTTCTGGCTTACTTCTGTGAAGAAAACTATTTAAACAGCAGAAGAAATTAACAGAAATACAATAGATCTGTCTGTCTATTGCCAAAAGTATTCACTCACCTATCCAAATAAATCAATTCCATCACTTCCATGGGCAAAGGTGTATAAAACCAAACACTTACTGTAGGTATGCAGACTGCGTCTACAAGCATTTGTGCTCTTAGGAGTTCAGTGAATTCCAGTGTGGTATCGTGATAGGATGCCACCTGTGCAACAATTCCAGTCATGAAAGTTCCTTGAAATTAAATGTTCCACAGTCAACTGGTAGGGGTATTATAACAAAGTGAAAGGGATTGGGAGCGACAGCAACTCATCCACAAAGTGGCTGGTCACGTAAACTGCTTGAGTGGGGTAAGTGGATGCTGAGGTTCATTGTAAACACCAACTTTCTGCAGTCGCTACAGATCTCCAAACTTCATGTGGCCTTCAGATTAGCTCAAGAACAGTGTGTAGAGAGCTTAATGGAATGGGT
The DNA here is from genome assembly GCA_015106715.1 of Bujurquina vittata. Lineage (NCBI taxonomy): Eukaryota > Metazoa > Chordata > Actinopteri > Cichliformes > Cichlidae > Bujurquina > Bujurquina vittata. The sequence continues at coordinate 4,561 of VUQK01039967.1, forward strand.
TTCTATGGCTGAGCATCTGCATCCAAGCCTTACATCATTAAGCGAAATGCATAATATCAAATGGTGGCGTGACGCACAGCGCCACTTAATTCTAGAGCAGTGGAGTCACGCTTCATCTTCTGGCAATCTGATGGACGAGTTTGGGTTTAGCAGCTGCCAGAAGAACGGTACTTGTCCGACTGCAAGTGTAAAGTTTGGTGGAGGAGGGATTATGGTGTGGGTCGTATTTTAGGAGTTGGGCTCAGCCCCTTATAGTAGTTCCAGTGAATGGAAGACTTCATGCTTTAGCATATCAAAACATTTTGGACAATTTCCTGCTTCCAACTTTGTGGGAACAGTTTGGGGATGGCTCCCTCCTATTCCAAGATGACTACTCAGCAGTCCACAAAGCAAAGACCATAAAGACATGGATGAGTGAGTTTGGTGTGGAAGAACTTCACTGACTTCAACCCGACAGAACACCTTTGGGATGAATTGGAGCAGAGACTGCGATCTAGACCTTCTCGTCCAACATCACTGTCTGACCTCACAAGTGCGTTTCTGGAACAATAGTCAATGATTCCCATAAACACACTCCTAAACCTTGTGGAAAGCCTTTCCAGAAGAGTTGAAGCAGCTGTTATAGTTGTAAAGGGTGGGCTGACCCATGGTTTAAGAATGGGATGTCATTCAAGTTCATGTGTATGAATGCGTGTCTATTGACAGTACCAGTCAAAAGTTTGGACACACTCATGCATTCATGGACGAGTCCGAGCTCAGGCTTCCCTCTGTGGTGGGGCGGCGGTGGTCTCAGGTGTTTTCTCTGCAGGCCCTGGGTCCACCTCTCCCTGCTCTGTGCTGAGCTGTGGGAAATCAGGGTGCCTAATGAGCCAGTTGACAGCTGGCTCATTCTTCTCGCAGGGGTTGTCTTCTTCTTTCCTGGTCCTATACGCTTGTGTTGGGGGCTGGCTTCCCGTTGCCTCGGGCTCTCTGGGGCTCTTGCCCCTCGGCTGTGGGAGCTCCGTCTGGGGCCCTCCTCTCCCTTCTGCTGGGGTGCACATGCAGTTGCCATTGGAATGTGTGGCCATGGGTCTTCAATGCTCTTGGTGGGCTGCAGGCGGCCCAGGTCTCCTGGGTCTCTCTCTGTCTGCCTCTGGCTTCTGGTGCGCATTGCTGCAGCTTTCTACCCTCATTAAGTACATTTCGGGACAGAGACACAGACATTCACACTCTTACTCATGCAAACAAACACACAACACAATAAAATTGTTGGTCTGTGTAGCCATGCTTTGATTTTGAAAAACTAAAAAAAAAAGAAAAAATATAGATTTTTTTGATTATTAGAGTTGTAATTGGGGTTTGGGCTTCACCAGGGAACTAACTGATAGCAAAAACAACACATTTGTATTAAAGCTACAGGTGAGTTGCCTGTCTCTGTAACAGCTCCACCTCTTTGCTGTTTGTCTGTAGACAGACTCCATGTTAAACTATGACAGCACCGTCACTGCTGCTGTTGTTATCAGTCTTGTTGTTGAGAAAACTGGGGGGCTGCTTGGGTTTAATCTTGTAATACTTTTTACTCACAGGTGTGCTCCAAGATACATTTCTATTGTAGGTCTATTTTTAGTCACAAATGTGGGTGAAATACTCACGCTTACATCTCTACAGAGTCAAGCATTAAACAAAGCACTGAAGCAAAAAATTTGCATTGCGCATCTTTTTGTAATCGAGTTATTAGTGTTTCTCAATGAATCAATGCAGCCCTGATTTACTTTAGCTGACTAGCTTTTGTGGTGCCAACTAATGAGGGCAGCAGGTTTTAATTTTCTTGTGAACTAACTTCACATATCATTGTTTTTAATGTCAGCAGATAGTTTAAAATATTCTATAATATGCATTTCTACGCTCACTGACTGTTGTATGCATTGTTAAATAAGCCTAAGTACACAGACAGTATAGGGTTGCTCATAAGTGGAAAAAAAAACATACCTGTTGACAGGAGCACAGTTGGAATCTTTTCTAAAGGGGTAATGTAGTGGAAAATAGGATTCAGGTATTGGAACGTCCTGATACACCATGATTTAGAATAAGAGGGACTCTTTGAAAGGTTAATGGCTGCCATTTCTTCACAGTGTTTGTTCATTATTCAAATGCCAAACAGGCAAACTTTAATCAACGCTCAGTGCGGCACAGGCAGGTGACGTCTGAGTATGTTCATTATACTTCTCATGTATTATTTAAGTAATCAGACCACCATGTCCTTGCATTCATGTTGTAAGATGTTGTATTAAACCACAAACAGGAGAGAAAAGGGAAGATTATCCAGCTTCTATAGGAAATAAGATGCTTCTCCGTTGCAATTATGGTGTATAAGATTAGAGAAGGTTGAGGGCAATCCTGTTTGTGTTTAAAATATTCAGCAGTTTGATTGGCACAATGAGATTTGTCTTAGAGTTTGAGCTATTGCTGAGGATTTGCTTTCGTATAGTTTCTGGGGTAACACATCTAGGGGGTGGGAACCTCATCGAAACATGGTAAATGGTAAATGGACTAGCTCTTATATAGCGCTTTTCTATTCTGACTGAGCACTCAAAGCGCTTATACAGCACGTTTACATTTACATTCACACCCATTCATACAAGCACTTCCATGTGTAAGTAAGCGAAGTGCTTTTTTTTTAAATTAGCTAATATTCACACACATTCATACTCCAACGCTAGCGTCGGAGAGCAACTTGGGGTTTAGTATCTTGCCCAAGGATACATTGGCATTTAGCCTGGAGTAGCCAGGAATCGAACCACTGACCTTCTGATCAGTGGGTGACCTGCTCTACCTCCTGAGCTACAGCCACAACATAGAGTATAACACTTTAATAGCTATCTGTGATAAGCTGCTCCTGAATCATTTCTGAATAATGGATTATCTCAACCTATTAAATGTTTTGGACATGTTCGTGCATAATGGTTGATATTGTTTGCTGATTTTCAAGAAGTGACTGAGGAAAGCATCTGCTGTTGTGTCTATATTAGTCAAGATTATTGGCACTACTAAAATCACAATTTATTTATGTTTTATACATTACAACATCCCAGCTGCAGCCGTTTTATATCAACAATGAATATGACACTCCAGAGAGAGTTAGTGCACAATTGTATAGAGCATAAGGCATTTTAGTAACGTTCAGATTTCAGTTCTGGAGCTCTCTGTTGTGGTTCAGCATCCCAGGTTTTTTCCCCTGATTTTTGTATACAGGCATTTGTTTAACAAAAACTGACAAACACATTTATAGCTATTGTAATGGTGGTATACCTACCATTATAATGACTATAATGGTATAGTCCACACCTTATGTGGCCATCAGTCAACATCAGTCACTAGGGAAAAATGTGTAACATCTTATTTTGACTGCCTTGGTCACTAGTAAGTTGCAGCCTGGAGACTGGGAACATTCGCCTTCATTCCAGCGGTAAGGTATAACAACAAAAACACAAGTATGCTGCAGTGACATGAAAGGGGCTGAACAGAAGTCTATGGCAAGTGCTACAGGGCTCGTCACTCATCTGTACACCTGACACTGTCGGAAAAGGGGTCCAGAGTCGGCGTGCTGATGTGACTCCAAAGTTACGGGATAAAGGGAGGGCAGGCAAGTGATGACTGGAAAGAAGCGAGGCTATATATATTTTAAGGGGTACATTGAGGGGTGACTGGCAAAGAGCAGTGGTGGAACACAAAAATTCAAAAACAAAAAGGCACAAAAACTCCAACACTAATGACCACTAATGACCAAGTTACCACTCTTACTCTCAGGTGAGGAATGGAGGTCTCCACTGGTCCTCAAATACTGGATCTTTGATGAGACGATGGGATCCAGGTGTGACAGCCTGCTGCAACGGACAAGGTTCCACCCAACCTCCCTAACCTCCCTAAAACCTCACACACTAGCACATGCCATGACAGCAACCACTCATCAACCACTTGGAGAATACACATTTTACCCTAGTGATCGACCTAGCAGTTGCCAACCATTATTTAGACCTGTGTGAATGAGGCATTAACTGAAATTCTGGTCAATTTGTTGCTGTACAAAATTTTGCTGATTAATAACCAAACCACATTTGTTTGATAAAGTTGCTTTTGGAATCCTTGCAAGAACTTACGCATGAATTTTTGACAATGCGTTTGTTATAATGAATATGGCAACAACAAAAAAAAGTGTATATCTGCTTTTTTTAGTTTTAGAAAATTCTTAAAAATGGTGATATTTTCTGAAAAAAAAATTTTTGATTAGGTATAATCTGTGATTGCTTAGCAAATGACACATTCAAAAAGAATAATAAATTATCTTTCCTCCTGATTTCATACATCAGTTGAACTTTGGTTATAACTGTAACGGACTTGAAAATGGAAGCATGAAACTATCTCATTCTCAGTGATGACAAACAAGTGTGAAGGGCAAAGCAGGTGGTAAGTGCTGCATGATTAGGCCTACATGAAGCCTGGAAAAATGTGCACTTGAGAAGTGTTTGTTTCATTCTCCTACAGACTACCTGCCAGAACAAGCACTTGACTCGTATTGGGAACAAAACAGAAGAAACCAAAAATGGTAAAAAATAGAAAAATAAAGGTTGTTCTCAGTACCGCAATAAGCAAAAGTAAGCCTAGGGCCAGTAATAGGATGAAGGGATATTGGCCTACTCAGTGAAATCTCTACAGACATCTCTTTAGATGCACCAAAATTTAATCAACATATTGAATGAGGTGTTATTGCATTCAGGCAGTCACACATTCCACATGCTGGGTTTACACGCTGGGGAGTTAATAAAGCACAAGGCATTAGCATCAAAATGAAAGTTAAAGGCAAACTCCTCCTGAATTGAAATCTTGACCATAAATGTATCTACTGATGGAATCCATCTTTTGTAATTAAGAATGAATGTGTGGGAAATGTGCGAGGAGGACGGAGAGCTAGAAGTAAAAGACCTGCTCAGAAAGATGAATGCTATTATGGAGTGAGAGTGAGATGGCTGGTCTGGAATAATAACTTCCTCTGCCACATTATGTTAGTGCATTTCTGATAAGATCATTGGAAAATGGCAGCTGTTGGAAATAATGCAATTCATTTCGTGTTGCTGCGGGATACTACAGGGCCCTAAATGAAGCATGTCTTCTATTAGACCCCTAAAGAAACAAACTAATAGCCCTGCAAAGACTTGCCATTTATAATATGACTATAATTCGTATGATTCATTAAGCAGGAATAGAAAACGATAGTATACTCTGATTAGAATAGTCCTCCGGGGAAATTCTTATGTTAATTTATTCTGAAATCTTTCATTGACTAAGCAACTTGTCGTGATATTGTGTAGATTAACTCCCCAGGTCACATTGTAGTGTAGTCTCATATTGTCTTGTATCTTAGGTATAAAATATGAATGTTGTTTACATATGTTTAAAAAGTCTGTTTTTGTCACGACAAAATTAACTCATTATTTAACCTAAAGCTACACTTTGATAATCGTCCCAGGGGATATTTTTAGGCCTTTGTCTTAATGAGTTGAAGATGTCTGTGGATGCAGTTACCAAAAGATTCTCACACTTGGACAGCACTTCTTGGTGTCACATTATCACACAGTGGGTACCCTTTTAGTACCAGTTTTCCACATAGAGGGCAAGTAGCTGGAGGAGGACATCCAGATTAAAAGGAGGGCAGCCTGGCACTGAAACAGGCCACAGGACTTTATATAAGAAAACGGTTGTCAGTGTTTTTGCTGTTGTGTTCAAACTTTTATTTTACTTTTGTAGGGTCTTTTTGTTGTTGGTTTGTTTTTGTTTTATGATGTGGTACTTTGCCAGGTTTAAGCACCTAAAAATCATTTGTTTAGAAAACAATAATGGTTTGGATTTAAATCCATCTTTCCCCAATATTAAACGATCAAAAATCTTTATACCATATTGCACCATAAAAAATGTACATTAGCTGGCTGGTAATTTTTCTTTCCCCACAAAAATCATCAATTTTGAAAGAACTTAACTGTATTTTTTGGAGTACCGTACTATATATTATTGTACAAAGATTACTGTAGTTTTGCATCAGTTTGTTACAATTTATCCACTTACAGTTTAGGTAGAATGTTCAGGCTTCTAAATTTAGCACAAAAAGTAAGGAAATTTGTCAGTAGCAGAATACGCTGTCTGGCACTGGGAGAGAAGATTTGGCAAGTTTTTCATGGGCCCAACCCACATACAGTACTCAACTCTGCTGCTCAACCCACAAATGCATTTTCCTTACAAATGTGGCACCATTTAAACGGAAATAAACAGACCTTCCAACAGTAAATGATTTATTGCCAAGAAGCATGTTTACAACAAAGAAACAATAAGCCAAACGCAAATGCCTTTATTTTTGTGCTAAGTTTATTTCACAGCCCTGCACAGTAGGAAATTTGTGTTAAAAGGGTTGGTAGTGTGTTACCCTGTGACATGGAACATGGTAACCTACGACAGAGCCTCTCCGTGGCTCTGAAAAGGATAAATGGAAGAAAATGGAGGCCTGGCTGGAATAATAATAATAATAATAATAATAATAATAATGATAATAATAATAATAATAATGATGATGATTGACTGGTTCTTATATATCACATTTCTCCTGTACCTAAGCACTCAAAGTGCTTTATACAGTATGTCTCATTCACCCTTTCACACAAGCATGCTCTACCTCCTAAACCACAGCCACCCCTACAATAATGTTAACAACCTTCATGTAACTGTAATAACATCTATACATTTTATACCACAAGCCACATTTACCCATTCACATACACATTCATATAGTGCATTTTGCACTTGTTCTTTTACTATTACACACTACTAGTGGACACATGAGGGGCAGCTTCTGACATTCAGTCAGCAGCACAGGGCTTCTGTACACCCCTTGTGCTTAACAGGCTGAGTAACCTTCCAATTATGTATAATATACTAAATACACTTCACTATGATGTTGTATTTTTTTATTAACTTGGGTTTTGTTTTTGCCTTCAGTGTTTGACATTGTAATCTATATGCATCTGTTCCACTACAGCAGACCAGAGATTTCCATAGTTTTGAGTCCTTTATCTGCTCCATATCAATGAATGCCTGCTTTCAACCAGCCATTGCATTCAGAGGCATCTTATTAGCTCTTTGATTTCAAGTCACTTTTCTGGGTCATTTCTTTTTATTTCTTCTTCACTTAGTTTCCTGACTGTCAATCAATAATCTTTTCAGTTGTCTTTATTTTTTACTAAAACCTACTTTGTTTTCTTTTGCACCACAAAGCACCTGTACTTTCAAGCATTTTTTTCCCCAGAAGTAGAAAATTTCTGGCATATCACTAGTTTTTTTGTTTGTTTTTTAAAATATTCACTATGATGGTGCCAGTTGTTGCTTGTCCTGATAGATACTACAGAATGTATCAGAACTTGAGACTCAGTTGTTGAAATGAATATGTGTCTATAATAGGATTTCAAACTCTGACGAGAAGTGAAAACTAGTTTTATTGCAAAGTAAATTGAGCTCTGAAAGCTGAAACAAAATGTAGCATATTGGAGACAGATTTTGAAAAGCAAAATGTAACTGCATCGGCATGTACAATATTATCTTATTATTGACAAGCTACAGATTTTTCTGCCTTTACTGAAAGTATTTTTTTCACGTTTAATATATTTCTATCAGGCACAGAGTCATGGTACATATTGGCTGACTTTACAAAGATCGTCGGCAAGTGCTATTTGGAGCTGCTTGCTGTTCCCAGCATCCTATATACCATGTAATGTGTACTCTTCTCTGCATGATAATAATTAGCTTTTTGTCTATTAGGCAAAAGTCATTTTCTCACCTTCTTGCAATGTTTATTTGATTGGACTGAGGGAATTTATTTTAAAGGGGAGGCATTCTTTGCTCTGCCATTCTTTGCAGTCAGTACTGATAATGTATTTGTACTGTAGGTTGCATAGTGATTTTATACATATTCTTCAGAAGCTATGAAACGGTAAGAGTTTGTAGGGTTTGTAAATAACTGTTTTTTGATAGCAGCAAAAATATGTCTGGATAACTAAAAGTATATAAAGAGTGACAAAATTTAGTGTCAGTGACTGCGAGGATTTGTATCCTTTTTCACTTGTTTATTCATCAAATGGTTGATTTCAATTGAAATAGCAGGAAAATATCAAAATGTAACAGGTAAAGTAAGTATTTCTATTGTTGTCCACAGTTGTTAAAATGTCCACACTATAGAAAATCACATTATAATAAACTTTTCTATTAGACAAGGTTGCATGATGGATGGACTTTTACTGTTGTTGAGTAAAGTTGGGCAGGGCTTGTCGTGAAAAAGAAAGCACACCCACTGTCAATTCTAAGATTTTACATATCAAGCCCTAATAAAAAATGATAGTCTTTGCCAGGTCTTAACATTATTTTAATGCAACTTCATAAATGTTACACATTGGCTTAACTTTTGTTAAATAAATATGACATAACTCAAAAGCAGTATGTGAAAAACCCAGTGCGCCCCATGATGGCTTTTGGAGCCACTTTTACTTTTTAAGCTGTCATTTTCCAGATGACTTTATCAGTCTCTTATTCTGTATATTTGTGGAGGAATTTTAGCTCGTTCTTCTTTACAAAATTGCTCCAGTTTATTGACTGCTCTCTTAAGGTCTCACCACTGTATTCCAATTGAGCTGAGGTCTGGGCTTTGACTTAAAACACTTTTTTTTCAACCATTTGGTTGTAGAAAGGAAGAGCTTTATTTGTCACATACATTTACATGCAGTGAAATTCAGTCTCTACATTTAAACCATCACACTTAGACAATGTCGTACACAGTACATCGTGGAGCAGGGGGCAGCTAGAAAGCACCCAGGGAGCAACCTGGGGGGTTGGGGCCTTGCTCAGGAGCCTACAGTGATGCCAACTCAGGGATTTGAACCAGGGTCCTCTCAGTAATGAACCTGCGTCTTCCCTCCAGGCCACCACTCCCCAAAAACTGGTGTGTTTGGGATCATTGTCCTCTTGTATGACCCAGGTTTGGCCAAGCTTTAGTCTGACAGATGGCCTCACATTTTACTTTACAGTACTTTGGTACTGTACAAGCCCAAATCAACACTCCTCCATCCTCCTTCATGACATTTGCTATGAGGTGTTTTTGCTAATATGCTGTGTTTCATTTTCACAAATGTCGCCCTGTGCATTGTGGCCAAACATCTCCACTTTGGTCTAATCTGTACAAAGGACATTGCTCCAGAGGTCTTGTGGTTTGTTCAGGTGCAAATGTGCAAAGTTAACCTGTGCTACTATATTCTTTTTTAGAATGAAGAGGCTTTGTCCTGGAAATACTTTTAAACAGGCCACACTTCTTCAGTCTTTTTCTCATTGCGCTGTCATGAACTTTACACTTTCCATGAACTTAAATATTTAAAGCCTCTAAAATCTGAGATGTACGGTAGTTCTTGTTTTTTGGGTTTTTTTTGTAATTTCCCTGAGCATTTTGCAGTTTGATCTTGAGGTGTATTTGCTGGGAAGATTGGCAGTTTAATGTTTTCCACATAAGGATATATTTCTTTTTACTATCTTGGACTTCAAATTGTTTGCAAATAGCCTTATGGCCTTACAGTAACCCTCCCAGACTGATGGACAGCAATGCTGATTTCATTTCAATTTTGGTGATCTGGACCCAAGATTTTGTAAAAGGATTCTTTACCGGGCAATGTGTCTGCTCTACTGAGTGTCCTTCTAGTTTCTGTTATGTCCCGATAAACCTTAGAATTGAAATTCTTGTTTTTGTATGTTTGTTAAAATTAAGATATGAATGTGATTAGAGCATTCTGTACTAGTCATGCTGTAGCTGTTATCTCAACATCTTATAAGTGCACACACTGGCTGACATCTTAACCCAAACAGTCAAACAGTTTGTTGGTAAAGTGTTTCTTTAAAGTGGACAGTACCATAAACAAAGGGCTGTAGAGGAGACCAGTTGTCAGCTACCGACAACAGCATGGCTTCAAACTGCGGCAGGAAAAATGATGAGCCCTCCCACAGCATGAGTCATTTGTCTGGAGGATAATTGGTCTCTTCTTTCCCATGTTTCACCTTGCAGCTGTACACACTCTCCTTTGAGGATGATGAGTATGTGTACTGGTCTGTGTGCATGTGTGTGTGTAGGTGTGTGTGAAAGAGTTTGAGTTTGAGTCAGCAGGGTTTAGGTGGGGGTAGAGGAAGATCCACCTGCTTGGTCCAAGTCGCAGTCCATTCATCTAGCTCTATTAAGCAGCATCTTTGTGAGTGGCCTAGCTGTGGGACTCCATGAAAGCAATGCATTCCCATCAAGGCAGTGCTTTGTTAGCCAAGACACCATTTGTTAATTACCTTGCAAGTCTTGACTAGTTGGAACATATATCATCACTTTCCTGCTGTAAACACCATAAGGCAGGCAATTGGGAAAGATCAAACCTCACCTACTGTATGTCAAGCAAGGGCAAAAACTACAGTATATGTAATTTTCTTTGCATGCTGTTCAAAAGCAGTTTAGTCAAAGTTACACTTTAATTGATTAGATTTGATCAAAAATACTCCAAACGCATAAACTCAATCAGAGGTGAGGCTTTCTAGTAACCTTTATAAAAATGTAGCTGCTGACCAGTATAATGAGTTAAATATTTGTTAAAGAAATAGGATTTCAGTGCACATGAATTGCTACAAGGTCAACCCTTTCGGGCATCAAGATAAGAAAACACTTTTTTCCCCCTTATCCCCATTCATGAATAAATGGGTGTTGGAAAAAATGGATAGATGTATTGCATATTTTATTTTGAAGGACAGCTTGGACTATTTTAAAAGTTTGTACCTTATTGCACTGGAGACTGAGGAGTATGTTTTCTTACAAGATTCTGGATACAAATAAGTAGCATTTTACAAAAGACAAATTCAGCTATTGAGGTTTCTTTTGTAATGTCATGCGCACATTGCATTTGTGGCTGCCTTGGATTTGATACAACTACTGGCTGCTAGGTAAAAGTGTGTATTTGGTGACTAGTTGGTAGTGGTTCCTGGAGGTTGCTGGTTCTTGCTGGGTGAAACTGGTATCAAAGAAGATACTGCACCAGATAACATTTGTTAATTGCTGGCTGAGCTGTAATAAAACTTGAGAAATTCAGACATAAACTGGAAATCGACAAGATTCACCTTCAAAGTAATTATGCATCATCATCAATATGCTAGCGACCAAAGCAATCACAAGGAGGGGTAGGCCAAAAAAACTATCTATTAAGCAGCAGGGCTACTGATGTGTTCACGCTCAGCGAGATTGACCAGTTGGAGCAAGTGCAGTTAAAAAATAGCAGTAATTCAAACAACAGTGGCATTTCTGCTGGATAACAACAATGAACAGCATATATATATATATATATATACATATACAATATGTATATGCTATAGATTCAGTTTGTAGGAACATGTACTATACAGGAGACATATGAAGAAATTACAATAAAGGCAACAAAAGAAACTAAAATGAAAACTGATAAATACTAGTAATAAGAGAAGGGTTTATCCTTCATGTACATTTAATGCATGATCAAAACAATAAAAGGTGTATTTCAGTGAGCAAAGAGCTACTGGTAGTAGGGTTAAATTTAATTATACAAATAATAATAATAAATAATTTCACTAGTTAAGCAGATTTAGTAGATATTTCTGTCACCGTATAGCACCCATGTAAGAGCAAAAGGCAAGATTTACAACACAAATAGAATAATAGCTAAAGATGGATCAATAGACTTTGAGAGTAATTGCAGGGAGCGGAGTAGAGTGGTTTTATTTCAGTGTGCAGAAAGTGACGTTCAGCCCATGATGAAAGATTGGAGTCACAACTGCGACTGGTCTGAAGTGGGAAGGTCATTCTGGAGGTAAAAAGAGTGCAGGTGTAGTGATACCAGAGCAGAGATGGGACTGCTAAGCAGACAGTACAGTGGCATGTTGAGCTGCAAAAAGGCCTGGGGGTACAGTATGGATGTGGCTCTCTTCTACTGTACTGCCAAAAGTCGTGAATAAGATAAGAGCAGCTGCCACATGAATTCCTGTTGCTGTTGCAGTCAAAAGCAAGGTGACCTTGTAAATTCACAAACCACTGAATAAAATACTCGGTTTTATCATCATTCAATTTCTGACTTATCTCTCTACTGCCCCTCATTTTCATTTCTTTCAAATCACAATGACTTACAAAAATGTAAGCTTTTTTTTTTTTTTTAATCAAACAGATACTTTTTTGATCAGTCATATAAATATGCAGTGCTCTTTCTGGAGTCTTTGTGAAAAAGGGTCATCTGAGAGTCAAGCACTAATATAGTCAGGTCACATTAACTTCTCTGTTTTCAGACTGACTGAAGCAACATTACAATAACTGCATGTCTGTTGTGATAAGAGAAGGGCAAAAATGCAGAGTGACAGCTATCATATTCACTCTTTTCAAGGGAACTTTTCTGTTACCCTATTGCCAATCATCTCATCATCTTTATATCCAAAATAATCCTTCAGTACAAAATAATAAATAAATGTATTTTAATTTGAGTAAAACAAAGTGTGACTGTATGATTTTAAAGGTTTATTTTTCAGAGACAGCTTTCTGTATATTACTCTTTCACCTAAGGCACATGAAGCCATGCAACCCATGACGCATTTCTCAAATGCATGAAACCTTACTGTAGACGTAAGCCACATTTCCTGTTGCAGTTAACTCTACTAACAGCGAATCAGATCACTGCAGAAGCTTTCCTGTACCATCTCTCCTTTCGGCAAGAGATGTGCTGTGACAATGACTGGGGCTTTCACAAACAATGGAGTCCTCTTTCTGGGGCCCAGATAACTCCACCTGACACCTGACACTGAGCATGAGCTCCCACCGGGAGACTGAGAGCTCTGTGGCTGTGAAGTCTGACTGGGTGCTAGAGTGGCCTTGGGCACCAACAGAAACAATGGCAGGACTTGATCCAATCCCACATAGTAGAGTTGTTATACTGGGATTGTCCTTGACCAAGACAGTGGAAGTGCAGAGCTTAGGTTAAAGATAGAACATTGTTTATCACAAGCTTCATAATGTCTACCCATCTAGTTTCTTTCACATTAAGTTGAAATGGCAGTGCAAGTATGCTGACAATGCAGATGTCAAAGTCATTTGATGCTGCTAAGGTACAGTGAAACTGTGTTGTGAGGAGGGGCTATTAAGGAAGCCTAAAGGACTACAGACCCATAAGCATTAGTGGTCTGTGATTTTAAAGTTAATTTAACTTAATCTGCACTACGAACATCAGATAAATGTGCATTCCTGGCTCCAGGGGGCTCCAAACTTTGCAGTATCATTAACCACCAAGGCAGAAGTAATTTGATCAAGGCTAATTTTGTTATTAGCTTGATTGTGTCCTCTTCCTGACCCAGGCAAGCCAACAGAGATAAGTAGGGGCTCCTTCTCTTTGGATGCACAGTGCGTTACAAAATTTTACAATAAATAACTCAAGAACATTTTTCTACTATTATGTATTTCTAATTAACTGTGAAATCCTAACTGTGAAGTTCTCGGTTGCATGGTGTGTAAATGAAATGCCACTTATAAATTAAAGGCAGAGGGGACACTTTGCTTAAAGCTTTAAGATTAAATTATTTGAACATGACAGATTAATTGATGATAGACTAATTGATGAATATATGCATTATAAGAGAAAATCCAACCTTTACTTTCTAGATGATGAGGAATTTCTGACCTCTTTGTGATTTTTAGCTAATTTGCTAAACAAACAGAGTTCTTATGAAATGGTGGCAATCACACACTTTGATTGCCCCTCAGTCGCACAGCTGCCTGTGGATCTGAAAGCCTCTAGTACTTCCTCCTGCACAAGTACCTTGATACTAATCAGCCGTTTTGTAATTGAGACTGACAATTGTGCTCCGCTACACGGGATCAGTAGCCATGGAAACCAGAGAACATTCTTCATCATGAAAAGCTCACATTTTGTGATAACATCTTGCTCTTTCTCAACTGGCGCAACCATCCACGACACAGACAAGACACTAGCGTCAGTAAATCTAAAAGCCAAAAATAATGCCCACTGCTTGGATCGCTTGAAGTGACAACAGCGGCAACAAACTGAATAGTTTGTGAAAATCTTGAAAGATAGAGTTACATTTCGGATCACAATAAACCATAAACTGTGAAAAAACACCAGTTGTTAAAAAAATCTTTATACTGTACAACTTAAGTCAATTTAATGTGATTAAATGGGAGTTGGATAAAGGTTACATTGTAACAGGGATCTTTCTAACTGTAACTCAGGCTTTATTCTTTGTTTTGGCTAGCTTGCTAACATTAGCTATAAATAATGGCAAGTTTATGTTTTGCCAGAGTTGTATGGTAAGTGAATCTTATTCTCATATATACAACATATACAGGAGCAAAATATAAAGTCAACCATTTTAATCTTAAGCTAATTGAGGCCTGGCTGCTTATTAATCATGCTCTAATACGTCTTAATTATGCTGAATTAATCATGTTATTTTTTTCTCCTGAATAGTGGATTTTTTTACCCTCTCTCTCCCCAGTGTTCTTTTGTAAATCATTTTTTGTTAATTGGGGGTTTATTTTATATTATTGTAGGGTCTTTACCTTACATAATACATAAAGCACCTTGAGGTGACTGTTGTTGTGATTTGGTGCTATATAAATAAAATTGAACTGAATTGAATTTACCTGAGCATAATAGCCACATTTGTTAAACATACAACAAAACAATGCACAGATTTCTTTCAAATAAAACATGCATAGTCACTCTCACACTCGCACTCCTCACCTTCACTGTGTATGCCGCTTGCATGTTTAGTCATCCCCCCCAAAGGAATATCTGAGGCATGCAAAAATCAGTAAAATATGTAGTTTTTTTTTTTCTCTTTCCACATCAATATGTAGAATATTTGACCTGCTGTCAAAAGCACCTTCGGAATTTAACAAATCATTTGAGATGCCTATTTCATATAACTAGTTTGACATTCAAATGATTTTGACACTTCACACTATGCAATATGGAACACAGATGACTTGCAAAAATTCAGACGCACACAAATCAAACTGGAGTCTTGACTTTTGTTGCAGAGTGATAGTGACAGCCCACTGACCTCAGGGTTAGTTGGAAGGGCATGCTCTCTGGAGTTCTGCCCCACTGTTTCTGCCACGGCCCCACATAGCCTACTAAGTCTGCATGAAATGTCCTCAAAGCCTAGAAACCTTGAGCCATGCATTTCTTTTGCCACCTAACTTAATATGACATGTTCCCTTAGAGCGATGCACTTTTAATACTGCATAATCCGACTTCGCTGACTGCAGCAACATGGAATCATCTTTGGAATGTGGTACTTTTACCTCTTGAAAGAACAAGTTACCAACCCAACAATGGTAAAATCGAAGTCTGCATTCCTTTGTAGCCTGTCAATGAAAGCCCAGCTGAATGAAAAATCTTAGTGAAAACTGCAAGAGATGCACTTTGTGTTTACCTTTTACTGAGGTGTAACTCTTTCTTTTTTGTATTGCAAGCAAAATGAAACTGTGGGTTTTAATGCTCAACAGAATAGGATGTCAATCTTATAAATGATTTAACTGCAAATAATAGTTTGTTTGGAGACCCTGTTTTTTGGGGGGTTTTTTTTAGAGCTGGTTTACATCTGTCACCTTTCTCTTCTAGTAAACAAAATAAGTCATTAAATCTGATTGCAATTCTAATAAAGTCATTATAGTTCACCCTCGAGCATGTCCTTGTCTTCTGTTGATTCACACTGGCAACTCCTGTAAACTACAATGTGAAAATGTAATGCGTGAGAGTTCATCAGCCACATGTGTTAAGGAGTTAAAGACTTTTGTCCTAAGTTAATCAAAAGCATGCTGATTATTAGACTAAAATCCGATCCTTGTAAGAAAACATTATTACAACTCCATGCGGCAGCTCATACTCTTATTTCAGTCACTTCATTACCCCTGATGTAGAGTTCTCATATTTGCTGAGACATGCGCAATTCTCCAGGGCTTGTTGTCTCATGAAAAGCTGCATCAGCAGTAGGATCTTCTGAAAAAAAATCAGCTGGGAGAGAGAAAAGCTACAGCAAACACTTCCAGTTTCTATTTTGATTTATTGCACTTTGTAATTACAATAACCAAAGGGCTCTGATGTGCACATATTCAAATACAAGCTGATTTATTTTCTTGCTGCACATCGAAAGTTGTTATACCCTCATGTAGTTTGCTTACTGCAGTGTGTGTGTGTGTTTGCGCGCGCAGTATCCCTGTGCATTCATGCAACTATTTCATTGTGCAAAGTGAACAAGTTTGAGAAATGAGTCCTGATAAAGGATCTGCATTGTGGCAGTACTGAAGAAAATGGATATAAGCCAAGTCTCTGGTTGTGAAACTGTTGTGAATTCAGTGGGAAGAAGTAGTACAGTAGATAAAGATATTGTTTTTCGTTCAGAACAATGGTGTAGTGGTTAACACATTTGGTCGGTAAATGAATGGTTGCTGGTTTGAGTCCAGCTGGAGAAAAAAAAATTGCTTAAAATTCAACTCTGTCACAGCAACTTGGTCAGTTCATCTTTAAAATGAACAGAAAATGGTAAGAAAAAAAAATCCAGATAGTTTTCTGGGTTAAAATGTTGATGGCAGAAGTCAGAGGAGATAGCTGATAGGAAGGCAAGAGTAACTCAAATATCTGCTCATTACAACCAAGGCATGCAGAAGAGAATCTCTGAACACGTAACACATCAAACCTTGACGCTGATGGGTTAGAGCACTCATGTTTCTTACCTATGCCCTAATGTTTAGGGAGGGGGCATGTATCAAAGACCCTCATGAATTCCAGGACCCAAAGTTTCTCAGTATAAAGATCATTGTCCTGAACATCACACTGCCTTCGCTGGCTTGCCTTCTTCCCATAGAGCTTCATGCTGCTCTTATCCAGATAGCAATATTTTCCTAGCTATGTTGTAAAAGAAAACAATTCAGAAACCCACTTTTCAATTTCTCCATAGACTTTCTGACTGACTCAGCATGGATAGCTGTACTGCGGGCATGCAGTAAGCTCTCATTCGCTGTACACTCTGACACCTCATTGTCAGCATTTAGGTTGTCACCAACTGGTGCTAAAGTAGCAATAGTAGTCTTTGATGTATATCAGTGATTCTTGGGTGCACATGTGTTGTTGGCACACCGAGTCTCTTTCCTTGAGACGGTTTTAGTAATCCCCTCATTACTGAAACATCCCACAAGATCTGGCGATATGTTGACGCTCTGACACACTCATCTTGCAATCACAATTTGGCCCTTGTGAAAACTGCTCAGATTCTATGAGAAACTTCTGGGATATTGATCTGGTCAATTAAGTAGCAGAGGGGGTTGTTAATCAGTTTCAGCTGTTTTGGTGTTAATGAAATTAACAACCAGTGGACTAGAGTGGCAACAATGAGACAACCCCATACACAGGAATGGTTTTGCAGGTGGAGGCCACTGACATTTTTCCCCTCCTCATCTTTTCTGACTTTTTTTCACTAGTTTGCATTTGAATAGGATCAGTGTCACTACTGGTAGCATGAGGTGATACCTGGACCCTACAGAGGTTGCACAGGTAGTCCAGCTCCTCCAGGAGCAGTCAGTACATCATTATGTACCATTACTAGAAGGTCTGCTGCACAGTCTCGAGCATTAAGGAGATTCCAGGAGACAGGCAGTTACTCTAGTAGAGCTGGACAGGGCTGTAGAAGGTCATTAACCCTTTATTACTTGGAGGAACACGATGAGCCCTGGCAGAGCCCTGCAGAATTATCTCCAGCAGGCCACTGGTGTCTCTGACCAAACAATCAGAAAAAGACTTAATGAGGTGGCCTTAAGGCCCAACATCCTCTTGGGGGCCCTGTGCTCACTGCCCAGCACTGTGGAGCCTGACTGGCGTTTGCCATAACCAGAACTGGCAGGTCCACCACTAGTGCCCTGTGCTTTTCACAGATGAGAGCAGGTTCATCCTGAGCACATGTGACAGACATGAAAGTGTCTGGAGAAGCGATGGAGAACATAATGCTGACATTCAATATTCAGTGTGACTGGTTTGGTGGTCAGTCAGTGATGATCTCGGGAGGCATATCCATGGAGGGACACATAGACCTCTACAGGCTAGATAACAGAACCCTGACTGCCATTAGGTATCAAGATGAAATCCGTGAACCCATGTCAGGCATGCACACAAGCACATGGGGGCTATACAATTTGCTATAAACATTTTTTCAGCGTGTAAAAGTTTGAAGTAAGAACAAAACACAAAAGCAGACAGAATAAAAATAACTGGAAATGTACTTAAAAAAATCCTTTACACTTTTGAGCAGTAGTTTATTCTCTGATAAAGCATTATATAATCTGCATCCAATAAACAGAAGAGTAGCCGGGCTGGAAAGAGGCCCAGACTCCAAACTAAGAAAGTGAAGCTTTCTGCACAAGGAACCAGAAGGAGAACATGACAAAGAACAGGAGCGGAACGCAGACAATAAATAAACAAGAGACAATGAGAGGAGAGTGGAAACAACCGGCGAGAACTGAAACACACTAACGAGACAAGGGGAAGCAAAACTGAATGCAAAGCACACAATGCAAAGGGCTGCCAAAGTAAAACAGGAAGCAACAGTTAATAGACCTACACAGGTGAACTTGATAAAGACAAGACTGAGGGAACAATATTATATAAGATCAAACTATTTACAGAAAAAAATAACACTTGATTCTGCTTGACCAAGATTTACCACCTAGTAAATTATTTTATGAGTGGCGCGGTGGTTAGCACTGCTGCCTCACAGTTGGAATAACATCTGAAAGGCCTGGGTTCAATTCCACCTTGGCCCAGGCCTCTCTCTCTCTCTGTGGAGTTTGCATGTTCTCCCCGTGTCTGCGTGGGTTTCCTCCCACATGTGCAAAGACATGCACTCACTGGGGTTAGGTTAATTGGCTACCCTAAACTGCCCATAGGTGTTAATGAGAGTGTGAATGGTAGTCTCTGTCTCTGTGTTGGCCCTGTGACAGACTGGCGACCTGTCCAGGGTGTACCCTGCCTCTCGCCCTATGTCAGCTGGGATAGCCCCCC
>VUQK01039968.1:42080-55054 GCA_015106715.1 Bujurquina vittata
ATTTTTTTTTTTTATTTCTCTCGTTTTTTTTTTTTTTTTGGACTTTTGTGACTATCGGTATCTTGTAAAAGGGATCGTTTCCCACTCAGTTTTCATGAGAAGTATGTTTCCTTATGTGGTTTCTAAATAATTGTTCATACACATACGTTCTGTGAATTGCACATTCTAAACATTTTAGCATAAATTTAGTGAACAGGCACAAATTGCTAAAGCAGATGCAAAACCTTCTTGACCCCCAGTCATATTGTTTTTCTTATATCTTATCCAAGCAGCATGTTGATATATGCCTGAAATAAGCCAAGTATCTATTTAGTGTTTTTGATATATACTATATTCAATATAAATAAAGTGTACACAAGCGTGGCTTATTTTAGTCTGTTTGATGGTATTTAACCCTTTTCTTTAGCCCTGGTAATGACACAGTGTGTGTGCGCTTTCTTTCAGAAAAAGAACCAAGGGTTGATCATGGTGAATCTCCACAGCAAATTTATTTCCTGCAGAGACGTGGCTAGCATCTCTCATGTGGCTGGTGAGCTGTCCATCTAGAAGGGATGTGTTTTTATTTTTTATATCTCAGTTGATTTATCAGTCCATTCGCTTTTACAGACCATTTTGACCACATTAAGAAAGTGATTGGAGCTGAATCAATAGGAATCGGAGGGGATTATGAAGGTGCTACAAGGTAAGAAATATCAGCTTGGAATTACCAGATAACTGGAGGTAAAACTGTCATTTACGTACTGCTTGAAAACAGAAAATCTAGGGTAGTTGCCTTAAATCTTCTTTATATCCTACAGTCATGAAACCCTTTGGAGACAAAAAAAAAGCTAATACTAATAGGCCACTCACTTGTCTGAAGCATTCTCCTGACAGCATATTTCAAACGCTGTTGTTGAGCCAAATCAATTGTGCGCTTTTTGCTTGCTTGTCATGATATCAACAATTTAGCTGTCCAGCTGTCAACAAACTGAAAAGTGTTAAAAATCAATAACTTTATGCCTCTAACGGGCATAAAGGGAAGGCTGTTGCAGTATTTTCTGCACAATGGTGGACATCGAGTTCTTGCTATGCATACAGAGAAGGGTGACAGAAAATCTGAACCTATAACCCCTACAGTGAGGGGATGCAGTGTCTTTGTTGTGCTGTTGGGGGCATATTGCTAACATGTTTTGGGTCCACTTGTTCCCTTAGAGCGAAGGGTCTCAAACAATGGATATCAGGTTATTCTGAGTGACTTTATTCTTTGGTAAAACCAAGCAGAGGCTCATTAACACGTAGAGTCAGTGTCAGGGCTGTTTTTGAGGACATGGCTGCCCAAAGCCTTACTAGAACACTGTTCTTTGTTTGTTTGTTTGTTTTTAGACGTGTGTATGTACACCATCTATAAAACAAAACAAAATGTGTACATTTTTACTATTGTTTTTACATACAACTGAAAGTATTTAGGAACTCCATACATTTCAGCATGGTGGACCAGTGGTTAGCACTGTTGCCTCACAGCAGGAAGTTTGAATCCATCATCTGGGAACTTTTTGTGTGGCGTTTGTCTGCGTGGGTTCTCTCCGGCTTCCTCCCACAGTCCAAAGACAGGAACCTGAGACCCTGAATTCGATAGGCGGATGGATGGAACGATAGATTTCAGAATGAGCGCTCTGTTTGTACAACAGTTCACCTAAAATAATAAGTTGTGAGTAATTTTGTTTTGATTTTCATCTAAAAGCTTCCCTCTAGGGTTAGAGGATGTCTCAAAATACCCCGCCCTAATCCAGGAACTGATGAAAAGAAACTGGACTGAGTACGAGTTGGCCGGCGTCCTTCGAAATAATTTCTTGCGTGTGTTTGACAAGGTTGAGAGGGTGAGCTAGAGAATAAATTCATATACCCTTCACTACAGAATAAATGGCGAAGGGTTCAAATATTTTACATGTTGGCTCACTCTCTTTTCTTCCTTTATTTTCCACCAAGGTCCGTGATCAGTTGAGGTCAAACCATCCCAGCGAGGTCCAGATCCCGTTAGAAGAGGTGCAGAACCCATGCAGACTAGTCCTTAGACGTCCTGAGCCAAGAACTCTGCTCTCAGGTCGCTCCTCCAGAGCACAATGTGGATTACCTGATCTACTAATCCTGGCCACAGTCCTGATGCTTTCCACACTCATTTTGATTGAATGAATATTAACCGTCTCAGTTCAGTTGTGCCATCTTTTAAAAAAAGTTGTATATAAAAGAAGGAGAATTTAATCTTTTTTTAATTTTGAATTTGCTGTAGCCATTTGTGAATCATCACAGTGAGTGCTGCACGTCAGTAAAGATTAGGAGGGATTAATCAGTTTCTTACAAAAACCATTTAAAGTTTTTGCTATAATTTAAATGCATACATTTGAATCAATAAAAAAAACTGTCTGAAAGACACCTTAGAGTTTATTCATATTTTTTATTCAATGTTTACTTTGTTAATTTGCTTGCCATGCTTGCCATAATCTCCATGGAAGGAAGACTGCAACATAAAATAGAATAAACACTGATGATGATATTTTGTATCTACTGTTGACCAGTAAACAGCCTTAACTGAAGGTGAGATTGTTTGGCTAAGGGAAGTGGATCTGTGCTCCACTGAAGTGTGTAATGTTTTAAGCACTTTAACAAAATTGTACAGTAGGTCAGTTTGAAAGCATATTTTTATTTGCTCTTGCAGCACAAGAAGATACTATGGAAGTTTACAAAATGATGTTTTTTTAAGTGTGAGTCATTTTGGTGAGCAGACAACTGTATTTCATTTTTCATTACAGTATTTGCACATACAAATTGACACCAATCACTGATGTAGCCTTGTTTCTCACAACTCAGTGCCAATAAAGGTGATAAGAATCTGCTTTGGTGAGCTCACTTCAGGTGGATATGTTGATCTTTACATAACCGTAGAGCTTTAACATAGTAGTTTTATTGCTTTTTAAAAATTATACATATAGCTTTACTAAAATATTGCTCCATTTAAAGTTCCCATTGAAATTGTACACTGTGCAAAAACTGTAATAACCAAAAACACATACTTGGATTGCTGTTGTTCCGGACGCTACATGCTGACCTAGAATACTGATCAAGAACAATGAAAAAGACTAAAAAACAGATATTGAGCAGATCAGATTAACTTAAAGCTGTAATCCTTGGATTGGCTTTCAGTTCTACTTCATTTAGTGACAGCGGTCACACCAAGTGCAGTAAAAGCAAAAGCCCGTTCAGCAGCTATGAAATCCGACCAAAAAAAGCAGACTTTGCCACTTTTAATTAAAATATTTTATATAGATAACCATTGTTTTACAGAATGGCTTTGGAGTGGCGATTACAGAAAGGTTCTTAACCATAAATAGTATGAAGAATTGGGTTTTAATTTAATGAAAACCATAAGGATTCTAACTTTAAATTAAATCTTTTTTTTTAATAGCAGATAAACTTTTCACTATAAACGTAACAGTTTTTTTCTTATCTCTTAAAAAAAATACAAATTATAACTCTTCTAATAATATTGCCTCATGATGTCCATCCAGATTTACAATCTAGATCGAATGCCGCCTGTACAACGCACAGAACTCCAAACACTCTGTTCCTTACCCGCAGTAACATTTTCCTTATCCTCACCGGGGAAGTGTTGAGAAAATAAATAAATAAATATTTTTGTCTCCAAAATAATAAAAAAATGTTTCAGAATAATAATCTGGTATACTATTAAAACTGTTCTAACATGTGTGACACTCAGTATAATCCTGGCTACCAAATAGAGGTTTAATATCACATGCAAACAGTGCAGAATCTGTGACCAATGAATAAAAAAAGAAAAAAATGTTCCCAAAATGTCGTTTTTGACAAACTATTGAAATCTAATGAATATCAGTGACAGTTTTATTTATAAAGAAGGAACAAACAGGTTGATATGTACTTAAATGCGTCCCAATATTCTACAAGAATAGAATGAACCTCTTTTGTACTCAAAAGTCCATACAAAAAGTATCAAATTTATGCATCTATGCATAATTGTCTGCAAGCAAAGTGGGTGCCACCTCCTGAGCAGAGGAGGAATGTATTCTAAGCCCTCTTATAGCAGCTCCTACTTTGTCATGAGTAGATAGTAATAACCTCCCGCCCTCCACCTCTCACCAGAAGCACCCTTTCCAAACCTTCAGTCAGCACCTCCAGAAATTCCATATCTGAGTTATTATTAAAGAAATTAGTTCATCTAAACAGAAATTACACGTTTTCTATGCAGACTGCAACCCAAAACACCCCTTTCAATCTCACTGGCAAAGGATACAGTTCTCATCTCCGTCTGTGTTTCGAGGTGGCCCTGGCATGTTGAGCAGCACTAATCGAGCATCATGGGACCTGTTGACTATGACCTCATTCAGCTTCACAGCCGTATGCATTCTTCGCACATTGGACTGATCCCTGGAATGCAGCAATGGAGAGAGTTTGACTTGGAGAAACTGTTTTATTTAAAAGTAAGTTCTCACTGAGTCAAACAAAGAAACACACTTAAAAAAGCAAAAAGAAAGTTCAGATTTAAACATTTAAACTTTTAGACTCGTTTCAAAAGAAGCTGAAGGTAATTTAATCTGACTCACGGTTTGAGGCTCATGAGCTCTCTAAAGTTTTCAGGTGCATTGTTTTTATTCCTCCTCTCGGCTTCACACTTCTCTCTAGTCCATGTCATATGAACCTTCTCTGGAGGAGCTTCAACCAGCTCCTCTTCCTCATCTGAGTAGAGACTGCCCATACGCACCAAGGAGTGTCTGTCCTTCACCAGCTGGGCCTGGGGTTTCCACAGGAATGTTATGATGCTTCATTTTGTCACTCTGTTAAAGCAATTGACTGACTAAACTTGCACAATGCATTACTTTCCCAAAAGTATATATGAATCTTTTAACTGCTAATTTTCCAGAGTGCAACAACACTCAAAACAAACACACCTCTCTCTGTCTTTCTGCACTGGAAAGCCTCATTTGCCTCAGCATCTGTGACCTCTGCTCCATCATTAATGTCCGCTCATAGGTGTATGCTGAAATGTCACTGTCGTGCTGAAATCACATTTGAAACAGTGTTAGTGGCTATTGTAAATGAAACATGGGGAATTTGGCAGTGCAAACAAATTCATTTATGTTGTTCTACTACACTCTGGCACCATCCACATCTGGTTTGAGTTTGATGTTTGTTTATCCAAGGCATAAAAAGAGCTGTGTAAGTAAGCATTTTCTCTCTCTCTTTTTTTTTTTCCTTCTTCAAATTTGTAGTTACGTAAGTGGAACTCTCACCATCTCTACCACCTCCACCTCAGCCTCTAGTCTCAGCTGATAAAGAAATGTGGCCAGATCTTTCTTCATCTGGATGCTATTGTCATCCATCTGGGCTACAGTAAAGATGCGCATCTTGCATTTCCTCCAAACCTAAAATGCAAACAAACTCTTGAGGTATCACAAAAAGAATATACTGTGTAACACTGAAGGCATGTACACTGAAAACTACCACAAACTGAAAGGCAATAAAAAGACCCCCCCCCCCAAAAGGGACAGAATAACATCCAAAGTAAAGCTTACCAAAGACAGGCCAAAGAAAGAATGAGGGTTATTTAAGTTCATTATTATTTAATCATGTTGTTGATGAAAATTTTAAAAAACCTGCACATTCTATAAACTCTGCAGTAAATCTCATATATGTGTAGTGCTGTCATCTCACCTTATGCTGTTTAAGCAGAAAAGGCAGCAGCATTAACATCCCCCCATCGTGGACAATCCACCACACATCAATGTTGCCATCTGTGAAGCGTTCATGGTTGCTTGGATAGAAGGACACATTTTTGGGCACCATCAGGGCCAGGTGAGCAGCTGTTGTGCAGCGAACTGTGTCTGTGTTGGGATGAAAACATCCAGGCTAAGATATTTACAGAAATCACAAACTATACAGTATCCTGGCTACAGATAACACAGACAAACAAATGCCTTAACTAATATATCTCTTATATTAGGACCCAGCTGAGTTCCAGTGTTTGCGATGCTGTATTATCATTTGATTCTTACTTATAAAAGTCTTCCAGGCTCGAGGGTCCTCACTCTGCCTCCAGCCATACGGCCATCCCATCACTACGGTGTTGTGCTTCATCCCGCCCAGACCGCAGGACTGGATCAAATGGACAACACCCTCCCGCACCTTAGATGCAACCACAACCTGGCAGAAACCTTTGACACGCTCAATCTCCATCATATTCTTAATAGCCTGGGAGGAAAAATGTGGAGTTCTTTATTATTCAAAAAAAAAAAGTTCTAAATTACACACAGCAGACCTACATAGCAATTATTAAAGATAAATACATAATGAGTTTTAGAAATGAAATCACAGTGAACGATAATGAAACAATTTCTCAGATAAAATTAAATTTAAGTTTCATCCCTACTGTCTCCCTGGAGGGTACACATCCTAATGAAAAAAAATATGAATAAGCTCAGTGCTTAGTGAACTAAAGACGAGTTGTTACAGTATGTCCTTGTGACATAACCAATAGAAAGCTTGGTTCAGTTGTTAAACTCATTTAGCACTCATATCACATTAGGAAAAAATCTTACAGCACTGGCCCCTTATTCTGTCTGAAATGGCTCACTGGTTGCTAGACTGCTAACAACAAGCTGTTTACTGCCGTACCCTTTGAATAACATCACAAAGGCATTAAAAAATAATAATAAAGCAATCACCACAAAAGAAATGTGTCACAATTCTCGCTGAAGCATTTCTCTGCTTCATTGTGTTTTTCAAATTACAAAGGGTGCTCATTTGTAACAATCAGCAGCGCGGCACAATAGAGAACGACGCAGAGCCCCATGCTTCCCTTTCAAGAATCTACCTGCTCGGCTGCCTGCATTTCTCCGTAGCTGTCCAGGAAGTTACCATGGATAACAGAGCCCACAATGGTCAAGCCTTTTCCTGCCTTCAGCTGTGAGGCAAAGGTCAGCAGTCGGGGATATTTTACGTGGAGATCCTCATCTAGCTTCAACAGCACCAACAGCTGAGGTCTGCAGTGCACAAAGTCACAGATTATATGAGGCAAAATGCATCCTCTTAATTTGCAATGTACATTTGCCGCAACTCTAATAAAGATAAGGGCATGACTACGAAAAGAAGACTAGCCACCAGGGAAGGATGAAAGACTAGGCTGTGATTGTATTAATTCATTTCACATTTTAACCGTTATTGTTTGAGTCTTGAATACTGAACCACCGGTTCCAGTTTTTAGACCTGATCATGTTTGTTTCAGTGTGAATGAGATCCAGTCTAAATATTGAAGTCTTGGAACTGAATTTCAAATGTGGCCAGAACATCCAAAAGATTACTTGAGTTCCAAAGTTAGCCCTGTTACAGAGACAATTACAATCACTAAGGCTCTGCTGAACAGGCTCCCATGTTTGCATTTGAGCTGTTTGCTGTACACACTGGCTTTTTTTCCCCTCAGGGTGACAGGAAGTACAGAATTAGTGTATTAATATCACTGCGGTAAGCTAACTTGCAAGAAGTCACGCTATCAACTAAAAAAAAAGGAATTTTTTCCCCCCAAAACTTCCGTAGCCTGTTTTATGCATATACTTTACAAAGAACAGTTACTCATTGTGTGCTCAATATGTAAAACAGCTGGCAGTAAATTTCATCTCATCTTTATGTTGTTGTGGTATTCACAATATTCTGCTGCGCTGTTAAGAGGAACCAGCACCAATGTCAGCTATTTGTGTGCGGCCAGAGGCTTCCAGGATGTCTGATGCTGCTTTGTTTATTGCGTGTACATTCTTCACAGGAATGAACACGTGGAAACTTTTATGTCCCAGCATGCATTTCCTTGAAAATGGAATCCATGTGTCGAGGAACTCTCAACACTCGTGCGGCTTAGCTGAAGCTTTACCTCCAGTTCTTTGTGTGTGGGGGTCCAACTTCTAGTCTTAGCAGGGCGTAGCGTGCAGCACTAAGAGACAGTCCTCTTATGCCATCTCCCCACTCCTTTTCTGCTCTGTTTTGGGAGAAAAAAATATATATAAGGGAAGAAAGATGAAGTAATAATTTGCCCATCTACATCCACTACTTATATGCAGAGGTCACACAGAAAAACAACCACCATAACAGTAAACCACATGAGAATTTACAGCTGTAGGATAGCAACACCAAGGCAGTGCCAATTCAGATTGCATTCCAGACGTACCCCTGGTACTCAATGTACTTATAGATCATCCCAGCAATGCCCATGGCCACAATAGCATAGTACCAGGAGGAGATGAACATCAGAGCCAGACACATACTCATGCCCAGAAATGACAGAGCCCTGTTAGTGTGATACACAAAATAAATCGTTTTTTGCATGAAAACATGGGTGCTTCTAGTTCTCACGTGTTACTGATAAGGCTATAGTGGGCATAAAACTGGTAAAATGCATCATAAAACTTAAATATACAACATGTTACAATTTTACTTACCAGTGGTAATATTTGAACCTTGGCCTCCAGTTGGGTGTGCGTAAAAGAGTCTGCACTGCACAGGCTAAGTTCACAAAGAGATAGCACATCAAGAAGAACCTGTTGAAAAAACATATTTAAAGTTGATAATATAGCAGTGCACCATAGTCGGACACAGCGACCCATTCGTATGAACTGTGTCCAAACTTTTGACTGGTATCGTATGTCAGTACAATATTTTACAATAACATATGCCATATTTGTGGGCTTACATGGAAAGAATAGGCGCCACCATGTCCAGGGAGGCAATAAGTATCCCCAGCTCAGCGATAAGCCCAGTCAGCAGCAGTGCCCATGTAGGCTCTCCATTGGTCTTACCGTGACCAAAGACCTAAAACAAAAAAAATTCAAATCAGTCGAATGCACCAATGCAAATCTCTTCTTGCTTCATGCCATTTCATATTCAAACAATCTTTCAAGTCAGATATTACCTGATGCAAATAAGTATTTGGAAGGTAGCCTAATTATTCAAACATTTGTGTGGAAAACAAACAAAAAAAAAACCCAGGAAACTGGGTTAACCTATTTTCTGTTTTGCAGAATTACTTTTAAATGCTTTTTGTTGCTGTTGCTACTGGGTTTTTTCTTTTCTACAGAAATATTTGGAGAATCGCATTATCAGAGTGTGCCGGCCTACCCTCAGGAAGGGAATGATGTTGTCCTTTGCGATAGCTTGTAGAAGTCGTGGAGCTCCTGTAAGAGATTGGAGGCCCGCCCCAACAGTAGAGAAGAAGGAGCCAATAACAATGACCCACGGAGATGGCCAGGCAAGAGTTCCCACCACCAAATTTTTTTTAACTGCATCCCCAAACCTGCAAGTACAAGCTGACTGAAAAAATGGCTACCATTTACAATGAAGTAATTGTTTCTACCGGTAAACCTTACCATTTACAGAAAGTGCTGTAATAGCAGTATGATAATAAAGATAAAAATGAACTTACTTGTCCCTCAGGACTACTCCTTCAATGCATGACCCAAACAGGACCACAGAACTAAAATCTGATTACCAGAAGTCAAGGATCTCAAAGTGAAACCAGTGTATACTGCACACTTGCTTTCCGGTCATCTTTAAATTGTAAAGATTGTGAGTGTGCAGTCACCAAAAGTTGGGATACAAACAAGTGAAGTGGTAGTAATAGCTAAGATAGTTCCCACAGGGATGGATTTCTGAGCATCCTTCAGATCCCCAGATCTGTTGGAGCCTGCCATGATACCTGCAAAAAAGGATAGACCCCATATAAAAAAACAAAAGACATGTAAAAACTGTTAAACAATGCCCCCTACTGTCTGGATTAGAAATGTTCAGCACTCCCCCTTCATACAGTTTCACAAAGCATGTTTTTAACTCTAGAAATGAGAATATGAAAGGCAGCAATGGCTTCCAGCTGCATGAAAAATATCCAGGTCTGAATGTCTTTCATATACACCCCACACTCAAGCTGTTATCACAACCATCTTTGGTTGGTATGTGATATTTAAAAATTTTACCTTTCCAGTACACTCAGGTTGGTATCACAAAAGCCGTATATGGACGGGGGTTTAACTTAAAGTTAGGCTGCCAGCTTCATCATACTGTCGTACCTGTGGCAGATGGAAAGAAGATCCCCACCAGAAGTGTGAATGATGTAGCAATGTCTGCTGACACATACATGCCAAGGTTCTCCAGAGCACTGTGGGCATCCACAGACTGTAGTCCAGCCTTCTCTAAGAACTCCGCTTTCTGTAGGTAGTTTCCCCACATGTTGTCTATAACGTAAAAAAGAAACTTTCCTGAACACCGCAGTGCCACTGAAGAAGAAAGCAAACTATTCCTGAAATCACAATAATCTATTGGAACTTAGATTAAGTAAGATTACAGTAAGTTTACACTGGGATGGCACGAGTTATCAGATTTCCCACCAGCATTTATAGCCCATGCCATCTCAAGGGCAAGCTGCAGTTAAATCAAAACTGCAGCCTACTAAATACTAATAACTTGTCAGTTTTACCTCTAATAATTCCGCTGCCAAGTCCAGGGATGCCCTGTATCTCCGTCACATTGTTCTGGGTAAAGTAGTCATCGCAATGAGCAGTGCTCATGTTCCCTGGCAGGCAAAACCTATCCCACAGCTGACTGGGCACTGTGATGTTGCCCTTTATTACAGTCTTAGCGCAGACATCGAAGCGATCTCTGGCCAAAGTCCTGTTGCCCAGCATGCAGATCCTACAAAATAAGAATGACGCAGACAAAAGATTAAAATTATTGCTGTTAACCGTTTTCTCTAAGACATCATCATAACATAAACTATATCTACTGCATTAGTATAAAAGTTAAATTCAGACTAATTTTCTAGGACTATTGGCCTCAAATTAAACAATTTCACTGAACCTTTTTTATGCAAGTAACTAGCAGCAGATGAAATACATAATTATAACAATGCAGAGAAAACAATACAGAAACACATCGCTTGCCACATAAAACTCAAATTCTATTTTAGGGTCCACCATGTTTCTCACTGGCGCCTGTTAAGACGTGTTTATTTTACCATGACTTACGGGAATTCGGGTGGATGAGTCACGGATTTGATTGCCCCAGCATAGATAGAGACAATTGAGATAATGACACAGGCCAGGAAAAGGGAGGCCAACTTGTTGACATATTTGACTCCCACAAAAACCACCACAGCCATCAGGCTGAGGCATAAAGATCCATAGACTCGCATGTTGTTCAGCAAGGCACTGTCACTCCTATGGAGCTCTGTGGCATGAAAGATGGCTGCCTGGGGGACCAGATATTTCTAAAGAGGAAAAACAAAATCATAAAAATTGTAGCAGGATATAAAGTCTACACAGTATAAAGCCCATGCAGTGGAATTAATGAACCACATCTAGAATCAGTATACAAACATGACAGCAGATCAGATCATTTTAAGAAACTGACCAAGAAGATCTCGATGGCCCCCAGTATATACATCGCCGAAGCAAAGGTCGTGCCCAAGTAGAAGCACAGCCCCACAGCTCCTCCAAATTCAGGGCCAAGGGACCGTGAGATCATAAAGTAAGCTCCTCCAGCTATACACAAAGGATATAAACACACAAAAAAAATCATTGGAAATATATTTTAACTACATTCTGTGTATATGACAGTAAATCTCTGCCTGCCACAAGCGGAAGAACGTGTTAAAAAATTCCCCTTTGCCACTTTACAGCACCTAGCCGATACCTCACCAAATGCCAAAAGTGCAATTCTAATTAGCAAAATAATCTGCACCTATATAGAAATGGTAAAAACAAAAAATATATAGAATAAATAAATTGAACAGAATGAGAAGGTTCTAAGTGTTACCTGGAACAACACCATTAGTAGCAATGGCACTCATAGATATGGCTGTCAGCATAGTCTATAAAACAAAAGAGAAAATGAGATACATGCAGACAACATGGAAACCTCTTCTTGGGTGTAATGCTAACAGTTGCTGATCAAACTGATAGTTACAAATATTTCAGTCTCATCTAAGCCCGCAAAGTTTTCCACACGTAACCTGGAAATAAGTAAGTGTACAGTATATGTAGAGACAAGTAAACAGACTAACTGTTGCTGCTTACATAACCAAACGTGGATTTGATGGACTCGTTGAGCAACACAACACTGACTCCCATTGTCGAAGCAAGCAAGCTCTATAGTGTGTGTATCTCTGGATGTACTGTAAGTTTGTGCGTGCATACTAACACATGAACAGCACATAAGGACAATCAAGAGCGATTGTATGATGCCAGCCATCCCAACAATCCATGTCAGTCGTAGAAAAAGAATAACACCAAAGATGTTCTGGAGGCATGGTAAGTAGACTCCCATCAGAGTGCCCATGTTGGGAGACTGAGAGAGAGAGAAAGAGAGAGAGACCGAGAGAATATTGAGCATGACATTTCAGGAAACAAGTGTATTGATCATTAGTATTGATTGATGTACTTTTTAAAGGTCATTCAATCATGTTATCAGCTCGTTGCATGTACCCCGGTCTTTTCACGGCCACAGTCTAAATGCAGAGTGTAGAAAGGCATTAGCAATCAATCAGCAAGCCTTAATAACATGGATATGGAGACAGGGAGAGAGCCAGCAGTGGAGTATGTTTCCAAACCTCAAAAGACAGGGTGTACAGATTATAAAAACAGTGAAGCATAGTGTTCCCTTGCTCGGCCCTAACTACTGACCTTGGGGGTCTTCCTACGTGAGGCCTCAGCACTCTCCTCCTCTTCATGCTCTTTGGCTCCCTGGGTGATGTTGGTGTAGTTGACCAAGCGACTGAGCAGAGAGGAAACCTTCGGCCGGATGTCCAGCTCCTCCTGAAAGAAGACAGGATGTGAAGTTCGGATTAATATTAGTTTATCATTTGACAGAAATGCCAAAAAAAAAAAAAGGGAAAAATAAAAAAACCCAAAAAATTGCCGGGTTCTTTTATAAAA